>BGPR01002824.1:149240-159452 GCA_013235015.1 Araneus ventricosus | reverse complement strand
TCTTTCGTTCAGTTACGTATTGCTCTATGGACCTGGGCTAGCGTACTGAAGGTCTTAACGATGGACAAATAAAGAATTTTTAGAGCTAATCGAACAATCGTATAAAGATTTTCATAGCTTTTCTATGTCATTTTTCAAATAAAGACCATAATTTAAAGAAATATTATTTTATGCATTATTATAGTACATTCGCTAGAGAAACATTTGAAGAAAGTGTTCACAAAACTTCAAATTAATCGAATGATAATATCTTGAGTTATTACGTTTGAAGTTTAGAAAATATATAAAATCTAATTTTGAGAAAATCAAATTTTTTAGTTTTCCACACTTCTTAAGTATCTAAACTTTAAGTTAAATTATAAGTTAAGTATCTAAACTTTAAAAAATTCTAAATATATACTGACATCATATTAACTTGAAAAATGCAGTTTAAAAGAAATTTTGACAGGTTCTGTCCTTTAAATGACAACTTTCAGTTAATTAAACGCCCACTTCGGGTTTCAGTTTGTTATAGAACAATAATATCTCATCTTCCTAATGAATGATAATGCCTACAAAGGTAAATGTGTTTTTTTATAAAGAAAAATTCAATGAATGGAAACCCTCAGAAACATTAAAAGATTAAAAAAAATTGTAATTTTGAATAGAAAATCATTTTAGTGATATTTTGGATACCTTAAAGTCACTAAACCCGCAAAATTCACTGTTTTCAAATCTTTTATAGCAGGTTCCACTGAATTGTGTAATTTTTTCCTAGTAAGATATTAAGTATTGCTTAATTTTATGTCATTTCAACAGTAATATTATTTTTGAAACCAAGATAACAAAATATTCCAGGAAAAGAAAAAACCTTTCTCTTGTATATTTATAAATTATCACTTGACTTCATCGATATGAATACTTTGTGTTCGATCTATATAATACTGACATAATTAATAAACTGTAGATAATGATCCTTTTTGTAATATAATATTCTCCTTAGATTTTACAAAGAATGCTTCTGAGATTGGTTTAGAATTAATTTCATTTTCCTTCATTTGGTAAGGATCCTCAGTTAAATAAATGATCTTTTTCCCAAATCTGTATAACGCTGGCATAATTCTAACCAAACTGTAGATATCAATGATCCGTTTACCGCCTTTAATATTCTCGTAGATTTACAAAATTGCAAGATTGGTTTCAAATTCATTCATTTCCTTCATTTTAATCTGAGATCCTCTGTTCCTCTCATAATTTCTAATCTATATAACACTTTGACATAATTATGAAACTGTAGATATCAATGATCCTTTTTTACCGTAACCAATATTCTCCTTAGATTTACAAAAGAATGTTCCCCAAGATTGGTTTAAATTCATTCATTTTCCTTCGTTTTTAATCAAGTCACTCGGTTCTCTTAATTAGGTTTAATTATTACAGCCAAAAGGCTCTTGCTCGAATATTTCAAGAAAAGCATTCAATTAGCCATACTTGGCTTTCTTATTCTCATTTGAAGGTATTTTTTCTTCGCCAATCCAGAGCATTCTTCTCAAAGAAAATGAATTATGACAGGCGAGACGTGGCTGTAAATGACTTTAATAGATATCCTTTAAATTAAGTGGGCCACAGTTCCGGGGAATTGAAGTGCGCAAATATTCTCACCTGAGCAGAGAAAATCAGGAGGTTTATTTTAACTTCATTCCTTGATTTATGTGGTCTCTTAAGCGGGGGCCAATTTGGCGAAAGTTGTAAGACTTTTTTTAAAAGTGAACTTCATTTCCCCAAATGTAGGAAAATAAATAAGTATACAAGATTCCCTTTGAAGGATTTAACTGGCGGAAATAAAATATCCATTGCAGTCAGGCAGTTTTCTTATCCTTTTTTTAATGGAATGAAATGTTTCTTTAATTAAAGTAACTGCTCTAAATTAAACTTTTGCTCAACATCTTTTTTGGTTTTTTGAAGAAAATTCATATTGCTTCTTTAGTTACAAATTTATTGTAGTTACTATTCTTTTTATGCTTACAATGCTGCATTACTACATCAACATTCACAACGCCAGGCTACTTTTTCTGTGACTGTATTTATAACTATCACAGTTTTCAGGCATTATGCAAGTAGCGGACAGATAGCGAAATTGATGGATTATTTTATCCGCCTATTTACTTAATTCTACATTTGTAACACCATGTTACTGCATTACTGCAAACGTTTCACAACATAGAGCTACTTTTCTCACTTCAAAAGTATAAACATAATTATGAATTTTAGCATCATTCATAACTATCACAATGTCAGACATGCAGCAGTGACGGACAGATCACGAGGTGATGGATAATTTTATCGCTTTGTTGTAGACTACTACTTTATTAATACTTACAAAGTTATGCTGCATTACTACAGCAACGTTTCACAACGCCAAGCTACTTTTAATTTCACTATAGAAAAGTATAAAAATAATTATGAATTTTCTCATCATTCATAACTATCACAGTAATCAGACATTATATGCAGCAGTGGCGGTCAGACCAAGAGGTGATGGATTATTTTATCACTAGTTTCCGCATAGAGAACTCCTCTGAAAAAGATTTATGCCGGTAGAATAGACAGAAATTGTGTTCGTACTTGTACTCTTTCGCGAAAGGCAATCTGACGCATCCCCCAAATAATGAGAGAATCACCCAAATATGTAAAGAGAGTTGAAGATGGAAAGTTGCTGTGAATAACCAGAAGTCTATAGAATCGAAGACTTAATCCAACAGATTTCAAAGCACGAATTTTCTCAAATAGGCAAGTTCAAGACGCCGAAACATTGTAACAGGTAATTGCGACCGAAGTTGGGGACTTCGATCCCGAACACCCTGCCGAAGCATCGGCCATACAGTGCATTTAAAAGACCGGCTGCCACGAAAGCAAATCGTGCACTGTGGCCCCGCATAGAGACTGCAATCCGGAAAACCGGATCCGGCATTATTAGAAGTCTTCTGGATCCGGCGTAAGTTTGCCGGATCCGATCACCGGATTAAAAAAATACATGAAGCCGATTTCTTGAAAAAATACTCGCGTTGTTGCAAGAGTAGGTACTTAAATGCGTAGTGTGTACGATTCGCTCGACGCTGACTCACCCGCTGCACATATAGACATTGTTATTGTTCAATTAATAGATGAATTATGTTTATCTTGCATTTACGAGTACGAGAATGATTTAAGTAAATAATTAGACATAGAAAATAATTGAGTAACGATCCATATTTTTGATTTTTCTTTATAATACGACTTTCTTCTTACATAGTGACCGAAATAACGTTTTAAATTGTAAGTATATACCTATTTGTATTGCATTGCAGGTACTAGTCTAAAAGTTCTAAAACAAACATGTCACTTTTGAAACCAATTCAAAATGAAAACAGGAATATTAAAATACTTACAGAATAAAAAAAAATATGATGATGATAGAAGACGAACTGATGATACATTTACTATGCCGAAAAAAAAAGTTAAGACTAGAAATAAAAAATATCTTAGAAAGAGTTGTTCAAGATGATACCTTTAAAGAAAACGTAGATAATATAGTAGAAAATAACTTAGATTCATTGTCATTGAAAAATGATTAGACATTACAGAAAGAATTACAGATGCAAATCCAGCAAGATATGAAAACTTAGAGCATAAATACCAAGAAAAGAGAAAGATTATGAGAAAACATTAAGAAAGGAAATGACTGCTTGTGAAAATGAAGGAGTTCGAGGAAAATACTTGTCTTCTATTTATGAGTATTTGTTGACAATAAAACCGGCAAGTGTAGAAGCAGAAAGGGCTTTCTAGGCCGCTGGTTATATTTGTAGTTCTGTAAGAAATCGATTGGCAGATGACACAATTAACACTATTTGTTTCCTACGGTAATTTTTTCAAAACCAAAGTGAGTTTTTTTTAATTGTTTTACTTAAAATAATAATTTAAAGTAAGTATATTTAAAAAATACGAAGAAGTTTAAACTCGTTATTGTGATAATTGTGCCATTGATTAAACGGATTCATGATGACTGTCATAATTATAAGAATGAGACTGCTTGGCGTGTCTAAAATACTTAATTATTGAGATCTCAGTTGATGAGCTTGATTTAGTTAGATTTAATGTAAATTACATTACAAGTTATCATTGATGTCATCTGTAAAATCTAGTAAGTGAGACTGAAATTAACCGTCCGTCATTATCTAATTATTACTAAACTAATATAACAATTACAATTTAACTAGTTACACTGTACTAAATTTTTATTGTTGATTCATACGTAAATGTTGATTAATTATAACAGTGTAAATAAAGTCGATTTCATAAGAAATTAACGCTTTTTTTCTAAACTTTGTAATACACTCACTTTATCATCTTCTATACAGTTGATTTTGGAATGAAAAGGCAAAATAGTTTTGATGTGACCAATCCGGCCGGATCCAGTCAGATCGATGGAAATCCGGCCGGATCCGACCGGATTGAAATTGATGCCGGATTGCAATCCCTAGCCCCGCATTATAGCCCCCATTACGTGCGGCTCATACGACGACCCTCTCTTTTATATGGGCATGTCCCTTCTTCGGTGATGGGCCCTAAGAGCCACACCACCATAACTATTTCTCACCAGTAAGCGGGACTCTGCTCACATAAATGGCACGTTTTCATCCCCATATGTTAGGTGCCCCTTAAGTGGTAACCGAAGTTAGGGAAGTGGAATTCCTCATATTGAGATTAATTTATCACTGCTTCAGTGTCACTGCGATGTTTCGGATTAACCCTCTGAGCCCTATCCCGCCTTAAACCGCCCGTTCGACAGAAGCCGGACTTAGGCGGTTTCGGGGGCCTGGGCGAATTTTTTAGGAAAAATGTAGTTCCTTTCTTTGTTGATAATTGATCGGGAAACCATAGGTGAACGACCTCCTGGAATTTCTGCAAAGAACGTGACGATTCCATTCTGTTTTTGTGAGCGAAAATCCACTCCAGGGTCTGAGGCAATGGAATTCTCACTCTAGCCGGGTTCAGAAAGTTTATTTAGTCCACTATAATTTGTGTGCATTTTCAATGTAACCAAGAGTTGAATTATGGTCAAGATCCTTATAACGACCAGGCGCTTTAATTTTTACAGCTGTGGAATTAGATTTATTGCATTGGTCAGGAATACGATTTGAGCTATCCATACATCTTCGACTTTTCACTGTAATGAAAACCAAAAGACATCAAAATAATATTTAACAAAAATAAATTGTATCTCCTTCCGTAATAGTCTCACATTTTAAGAGAAATTTTGCTTCAAAAGCAGCATAATGTTCCTACATAGGTTACAAAATATTCAATTTTTTAAAAATTTTCAGGCCCTTTTCTTCATGCAGCTTCCCGTTTTAGGTTCTGCATTGTTAAGAACTGATCAAAAACTAAGAAAAACCATTAATTTTCATAAAAAATATGCGAACTCGCTTTTTTAGAAAATTTTAGATAAAGACAGACATTGAATAGAGAAATATGTAGTTTAACATAATACTGACTTTTATATCAATCATTACTTTCTGTTTCCGGTATTCAATCACTACATTTGGCACAGACGAAGAGTTGTATTGCCTCAGTGCCACAGGTTTATTTTGTCGGATAAAACTTCTTGTGTAGTTGCAATATTATCAAGAGTTGAATTATAGTCAAGGCCTTTATTTTAAACGGAGACATAAATTTTTATTACTGTGGACCTTAGATATATTGCATTAGTCAAGAATCCGACTTGAGTTACCCATACATCGTCGAATTTTCGCAATAAAGAGAACCAAAAGACATTAGAACTGCATTTAACAAAAATAAACCATACATTCTTCCGTACTAATCTCGTATTTTCAGCGTAGCTTTGCTTCAAAAGAAACTACGATTCCTTTATTTACCCAAATGGCTTCGGAGAGCGCTCTCGAAATACAGTGATCGTCTGTCATCCACCTAAACTATCACACAAACTCCCGAAACAAATTAAAAATTCAAAAC
Organism: Araneus ventricosus; assembly: GCA_013235015.1. Classification (NCBI taxonomy): domain Eukaryota; kingdom Metazoa; phylum Arthropoda; class Arachnida; order Araneae; family Araneidae; genus Araneus; species Araneus ventricosus. Next base: position 153,461 of record BGPR01002824.1, on the reverse strand, counting down.
TCGTCCGAGTAGTAGCAGAAATTCGGCTCTAACTGCCTCATTCGAGATACATGGGAGCTGTTTTAAAAGAGAGGGCTTTTATTAGTTTTGGAACGTAAAATTTTATCTTAGAGCTTCCCCTCTCCACCCCTTTACCTGATCCCAAAAGAGTGATTGCTTGACACTGACGACGAGAACGTAAAATTCTCATTCCCGCACTCCCTCCCAAACACACTACGATCTCATTTTATGTATATTTTAGCTCTCTTCAAATACCATCGTGGTGTAGCAAGGTAAGGTAGGGTATCGATTCCAAGTCGGGGCAGGGGAACAAAGAATTGAATGCCATCGCCCTTCTTGGCGAGTTTCAGTAAGATTTTGATTCAAAATTCCAACATCTGGAACTTTAGACTTCTAAACCTCTTAACGATCACATAATTTTCAAGAAAACAGTAAAAAAAAGGGTCTATTTTTTTATATAAGAAAATTATATCAAAATAAGTGTATGAACATTATATCTATTCATTTTTAAATTTTGGAATTTTTTTTTAGCTTGAAATTAAGAAATTTTGATTTTTCTGAAAAACTAACAATCAGGGTTATTGTGTCAACCATCTATCTCCAATTACATTATAAATAGTCTGTTACTGTCATCTAGCATGTAAAATAAGAAATAAATTTTTTTCCGGGTACAAGAAATGGATTGTTTTTAATCTTTTTGGTGCGTTATTTTTGAACACTCCAGCCCGGAAATAGCGCGGGCACGAGAAATAGAATGCGAAACCTCACCCGGTGATTTTGAAGGGAGCGAGAAGGAAGGATTTTGCCATTTAGTAATCAAGGTGTAAAAATTAATTTTAACAAAAATGTGAAGATTGCCATTATTGCGGACATCATTTGAAATGTTGCTGAACCAGAAGGGGACTTTTTCCAAACATAAGTCTCACAGTTTACAAAAATGCGTTTGCCTTATTTTGAAATATAATTTAAAATAATTTCTTTTAAAACAAAAGACATAAGCAGATTACTTGTAGATTAGAAAGGGATTTAATTTTTAAGCTGTGGTGGCGGTCAATTCTCAATATTAATATTTTGTTACTACCAAACAATTTACTCGTACATGCTACAGAGAGCAACGAATCGCGTATTTTACTACACAAATATGCATTTAGTTTAAATTAGAGCTAAACGCTCAGCTGACGTTTGAAATTCGGCAGTATTTGAGTCTGAAAACTCATAATTTGTTTTAGCCCTCAGGAATTTAACCCATGCAGTCTAAAAATTGCATCACAGATACAGAATAATGTATGCGAGTACGGATATATACTCATATTCACAGTTGCCAAAAGTAAGGACACGATATGGAATTGTAAGGATGATCATTATAAGAAAGATAATCTTTAAAACTCATAAACTTACAGGCATATTTTCGCACATTTCTAAATATCTGTATTGGCTAACACTTCATCTCCGGATCGGAATATTCTAAGCACGACACCTTTTGCGTTGAATAAACCGAATACTAATCAAAATTTATTGACAATGTTACAGTTATATCGTTTATATAGTAATAATATTTAAATTCCAGTAGTTATAATAGCATTATATAGTTACAGTGGCCTCTCCATAATCAGATGCTTCATGTAGTGGGACGTTTTCAAGAAACGAATAGGGTGCGCTAAAAGGAAAATAAGACATTGTATGCCGATATCAGTAACCTTGGGGTGACATAGTTATAAGCTGCTGTTCGTATTTTGAATTGCGTTTTGTATTATTTATTACATATAATTTTCTGCATAATTTGGTGAATTTTGTAATATTTTGCGCGATAAACATAGGTTTTCTCATTAAAATGCTTTTTTTCAATGAGCCTCCACTAATCCGACGAATTCGTTAATCCGGTTATCCTCTGGTATGATATCTGCCGGATGTTGATTTTTTTCTTTTTTTTGAATTTTTATCTTTTACTAACAAATAATAAATTAAGGACGGAAGGATTAACTAACTTGAACGGCACCCAACCATATGTTCCTTTCTATTTAAAGAATACCTGTCGCTTTCCTTGGCTCTGTGTTCGTTGAAACTCGGCAACCCAGTTATGTGTCTTGGATCAGGGTCCATAATAATTTAAGCAGGAGAGGATTAATATCTTGCACGGCACCCAACCATCGTTCTCTCCAATTTAAAGATCCATTTGGCGCTTTCCGTGGCTCTGTGTTCGTTAAACCGAAACCCAGTTGTGTGTCTTGGATCAGGGCTCATAATTAAATAATAATTTAAGGAGGAAAGGATTAACTAATTAACACCATCCAACCATACGTTCCTTTCATTTAAAGAATACTCTGGTTTCCGTGGCTCCTGTTCGTTGAAACCGGCAACCAGTTATGTGTCTTGGATCAGGGTCCATAATAATTTAAGGAGAAAGATTAACTAATCCTGCACGCACCCAACTCAATGTCCTTTCTCATTTAAAGAATCCATTTAGTGCTTTCGTGGCTCTGTGTTCGTTGAAACTCGGCAACCCAGTTGTGTCTTGGATCAGGGCCCATAATTCAATAATATAATTTAAGGAGAAAGATTAACTAACTCACGGACCCAACCTACGTTCCTCTTTTAAAGAATCCATTTGGCGCTTTCCGTGGCTCTGTAATTGTTGAAACTCGGCAACCCTAGTGCTATGTGTCTTGGATCAGGGCCCATAATTAAACACGATGATGTTTCGCAGCCACTAAGCCACATAAATCCCCTTTAACACACGCGAGCCGAGACAGCCGCTTCAAGTAAATAAGCTCGCAAATATTCATCCGGGACACAATGTGATGACAATTAATATTACGCGTTCCATTAAACTGATAATCAGCGAACCCCGCTAACACCTCATTTTTACAAGGACACTCTTAAATCTCGCTGCGAATGCTTAGAGTGGCAGCAAGAGGGCCTTTTTCCACGCCAGGACGTACTTCATTGGAAAATTCCCAATAAGCCTGATCGCACTGCATTTTAAATTTAATAAAATTGTTCTTCCGGGCGAAATTACTTTGGTGGTCGTTATATACCTTGGAGGTGACTGTCTGTCTTCCTGTGCTCGCAATGAAGATACTGGAAGATTAATGTGGGATTACCGACGGATATTAAAAAAGTTACTGGAAGTATGCAATTGGAAAAGAGGCTTAATTGTTTGAGCTCGCGATTATATGTTTGATTTTGTCTTAACCAATCTCTGCAATAACTTGGCTGGAACCTTATGAAACATTTGGCGATTAAACTCTGAGGTTATCGGATTAGCATGCAAATGTTTGAAAAGTTTCGGGTGTGATTAGATACCCAAATTAGATTAGCATCATATGCGGAAATATTCCCAAATACTAACCTGCTTTTATGAGATATGCTCTTTTGTAGAATCACTAAGGAGGTTAGGAAAAGCTCAATCCATGCTGCTTAAATATCAGTCGAATAATATTTTAACTAAATTAATTGTCTGTTGAATTTTTGAACCTAGAAGGACTTTTATAGCCAGCCAATTATTCCAAAGAATATTAGTAACTCCAAATCCTACCTGCTTCCAAACCTTAATATATCAAAGACTCTTTTACTTTCTTGTTGTTCATTATTTTAAGTGTACGCGTAGTTAAATGGTTAAATCGCAGTTAATTAGTTCATCAAAAGTTAGTATCCACCATAAAAAATTCAGGAATCTTGTCAACATATGTTAAACCTTGAAGGGACTTTCGTAGAAAGCAGCTAATTATTTTGAAGGAGAGTGAGTATTCAACTCACCTGCTTCGTTCAAACCTAATAAATTCAAGATTCAGTTTGTTTTCCTGTTTACCGTTTTAAGTATACGAGTATTTAAAGGTTAAATAGGGAGATAACTAGCTCACCAAAAAAATTAGCATCCACCATAAAAATTTAGAATCTTGCTAACATATCTTAAAACCTTAAAGGACTTTCATAGAGTAGCTAATTATTTCGGAAGGAGAGTGAGTATTCAACCTTACCTGGATCAAACTCAATAAATTCAAGATTCAGTTTGTTTTCCTGCTTATTGTTTTAAGTACAATGAGTAGTTAAATGATTAAATAGGAGATAAATAGTTCATCAAAAGTTAAGTATCCACCATAAAATAGAATCTTGTCAACATATCTTAAACCTTGAAGGACTTTCGTAGAGCAGCTAATTATTTCGAAGGAGAGGGAGTATTCAACTCACCTGGAGCAATACGTAACTGGAACGAAGTACATT
>BGPR01002824.1:132465-142578 GCA_013235015.1 Araneus ventricosus | reverse complement strand
CGATTTCCTCGGTGAACGTCTCGCAAAAGTGCGGTTTGGTGGTTTAAGCATTCGCAAGGCAGCCTTACCGGTCTCGTGCATTCACACCGGTCGCAATTTCCTTTTATGATCCGGCAGTCTAAATGGAGCAGCTCCATATCGAGGCCAGATTAAAGTTGGACATTCACGAGCGCTCCGCTCCTCGCAAAATTTGGCGGTACATTCCACACCATTCCATATTTCAGCCCACCCATTTTCGTAGGTCTTTCTCGGACCTCTTCGCGCAAACGACAAACCCATCAGCTTTTGCCCGCCGACTCGTGGCATGCTTTTCACCCTTTGGGTAAGCAGAGTCTGCGTGGCCAATAAAAAAATCCCCGTCGGCAAGCCGGAAGGCAAAGGTAGATTCCTTTAGTCTGGAGACATAAGGAAAAGAATATTCGCTCTCTATTTTCATAAGGATTAGAGCTGCAATAATGAGAGAGGGTGGAAGAGACTGGAAATGAGAGCTTTCCAATAAGGGGTAACATGCATACGTTTAAAGGTACTTTAAGTTAGGGGAGGGGGAATTACTTTTCAGCTCAACTTCTAAGCAATTGCAGCTATCATAAAAGTTTAAATACAAAAATTGTTCTCTATGATAAGGCGATAATTTGCCTAATTTGACTTTTTATATATTTTCAATTGTGAAGGAATTATGGTGAATTTAAAATTTCAACCACAGTAAGTTCCCCACCCCCTTTGAGCTGGATAGCCCATCTACGAACTCGGCCGAGATTTTCACTATCCTTACAACATATCCCAGGCCTGTTAAAATCAAACCAAAATTACTCCAGTTACCGTGTTCACAAGATGACATGGGCAAAAGCGTTATACATATATAAACTTTTGAACGAAGGGTGGTTTTAGGTTCTAAGGGCCATGATCAGAGAGATCTGCAGAAATTTTCCGGAAGTCGAGTCATGAGAACCATTGCAATAAGTAGACTTCCTAAAAGGAATCTACTTAAAACCCAACGGCCAAAACCCAAAAAATCCAACTACGGGAACACCCATCTCCTACTGCACCTACTTCCACCTCCGCATTCAAAACGCGAATCCCTGCCAGTTCGGATTTCCTCCAGAGCGAGCGAGTCTCACCTCCCCCACGTATCTGCACCGGTCGCATTTCAGCATTTATGGCCCGGCAGTCCAAATGGATTTCAAGATAAGCTGGATTTCCACAAACCGCTCCAATTCTCATAGTTTTTCGCTATAGCGACCAGTTTGGGCGTGGAGCGGAAATTCCAGACTTACTTAAATGCGAGTTTTTTTTTGTCGTTCACAGAGTTTGGTGGCGTTCATTTCGTTGACAGCTGAATGTCGATTGATATTTTGCGTCAACAAAAGGAAAAGCGAATGTAAAAGGAAAGCACACAGAGTCTATTACCAAATGGGACTGAATATGGAGAAAGGATGTAATAAACGTATCTGTACGGTCGCATTTCAGCATTTATGGCCCGGCAGTCTAAATGGATTTCAAGAGAAGTTGGATTTTCAAACTTCCTCTCCAGACCTCTCCAATTCTCATAGATTTTTTGCACTGACGACCAGTTTGGGCGTGGAACGGTCGGGAAATTCCAGCCTTACTTAAATGCGAGTTTTTCTGTAGTTCACAGACTTTAGTGGCGTTCATTTCGTTTACAGCTGAATGTCGACTGATATTTTGCGTCAACAAAAGGAAAAGCGAGTGTAAATGGAAAGCACACACACTCTATTACCAAATGGGACTGAATATGGAGAAACGATGTAATAAAGTTGTAGGTTGTTCTCGAGATGGAATCGATGCCATCATTGTTGAAGTTCGTATAGCATATAACTGAATCTTCAATTGAGAAAATGATGCGCAGCAGACATTAAAAAAACACAGAAATTTTAATTGATGTTTAAATATTTGATTATTCCATGGAGCAATATTTTGTATGTTCTCTAAGTTTTTTAAATTTTTATTTCAATCCCTTTTCATATGTACACATTAGTAAAGCAATGTAAACCAATCATATATCATGTTAATTAGCCTTATAATCGGTTGTTAACAGACCGGAAAAAATTCTGACTGCTATTCATGGCTTTTAACCGCTTAACTTAACAGCCCGAGAATACTCGTGCATCGAATTATCGCATTTTTGGTCTTAAAACTAAAATTTAATCATTAATTATCTTTATAATTTTACACAAAAATTGCCTAGAATCCATAAACATCTCAAGTATTATATGCTTTCTTAGATGAATAAAAACGACAACCGCTTTCCAGAACAGAAGGGAGCATCTTATTAGATAGCAAAGAAAATTATTAAGTTAAGTGGTTAATACAATGGAGAAACGCTTAGCACGATATATTTATGTGAATTTAACACCTTAACTGTTTCATTTTCTTTGATATCTAATAAGATGCTCCTTTCTGTATTGGAAAGGGGCTGTCGTTTTCATTCATCTCAGAAGGCATATAGTACTTGAGATATTTATAGATTCTACGTAATTTTTTTGTCAAATTATAAAGCTAAGTAATGATTAAAATTTAGTTTTAAGGCTAAAAATGTGATAATTCTATGCACAAGTATTCTTAGGCTTTTAAGTTAAGCTGTTAAGGTCTTTTCGTCACACTTTCCCATAATTTCAAATCCATGCAAATTTTAACAGCATTTTATTTCTGAAATTCAGATTAAGATATATCTTGCCACTTACCTGCAACTGGAGAAAGTTTGGACACCACGGCCCATCGAGGTTTCCACTGAAAATAATAAAATTCAGATAATAAAAAAAATCTTTCAATTAAAAAATTGCACGAAAAAATAGGCATTATGAAAGTGAAATCAATGAATTTAATTCGTCGATAAATTTCCTAATTCGTTTAATTTCGAACTTCGAGAGGATTTTTATGATTTCTCGTTGACATTGCATTATTAACTAGGATTTAAGGTCATTTTATTACGTCCGTGAAAGCTGTATGATACGTCGTAAAAATACTGCTTTCCCCCAGTAGCACAAAGATATTGTACGATATTGAGCAATATTCGCAATATTGTATAATACCATATAATATTAAACAATATCGAACAATGTTGTACAATCTGGAACTATATTGTACAATCTGGAACAATATTGTAAAATATCGAACAATATTGTACAATATCGAACAATATTGTCCAATAACGAACAATATTGTACAATATCGAACAATATTGTCCAATAACGAACAATATTTTACAATAACGAACAATATTGTACAATATCGAACAATATTGTACAATAACGAACAATATTGTACAATATCCTGCAACATGTTGTGCTACCTGGGTCGACCATTTACAATTTATACTAAGTTTTTGCTACCTTAGATAATAATGCATGAACTTGCACAAGTCTTAAATGTTTCAATGAATAAAAAAATATGATTTTTTTAAACTATAAAAGGAATTATAATACATTAAATGCTGCAAAATTATTTGTATTTTGCGCTTTTATGTCAAACGACTACATTAAGAAAAAAAATATCAATTATCAAAGCGGGAAGCGAAATTAAGGAATAAGATATTGCGTAGTTTAAGAAACATATTAAAATCAATGAAATAGCGAAATTTCTTATTGTTTAAGTGAACAATTGTTTAGGTTATCGAGTTATTTGTAGTGAATTTTCTTAGAACACATGACAAGTATTCCACATTGGGCGGCTTTTTTCTTATACTTTGATTCGAGATCTTCTCTATAGCTGTATCATATTTTACACTGTACAAAAACATTTTAGCATATTTTGAAATTTTCATATAGTTCAAAATTATGTTTTATGGCATCTAGGAAGATTAAAAATCATCTTGTAAGTAATATCTTGTCTAATTTCCATCGTGTAATTTATTTATTTATTATCTTCAAGAATTTTAGTGATGAATTTATGCTTTAAGTCAAGGGAAAAAATCAAATTTTTTCTTTCAAATATATATATATATATATATATATTGAGATAGGATTTTTGTTTTTAATACCCTTCGAATGGTATTTCGAATTGAGTATTTATTTTCATGATAATCATATAATAACTTATAAATCAGATAAATGGTTGCATTATTAATTTCAATGAAATTATGAAATTTTTTATGAATTTCTGGTTTTCGTAATTCGCCGACGAGAACTGCTTATTCTTGATTACAGATTCACGAAAATATTTTTTTATCTGTAACAACTCGTTAATTTATAGATTAATAAATATAAACTGAATTCGTCATAAATTCTGAAATTTTATATTTCATATTTAGAATGACCCTAAGTAAATATGTATTGAATATCAAATAAGATCAATTCATTTATAAAAACATCTTTTAAATATAGATTTTTTATACAAGTTATATACTGACCAACATTTAATATGTCGAGATAATTTGAAGCTCATTTTAGATCTGTATTAATTTCAAATATCATACGGAAACAAAATTTTTATCAAAAACTTTAAAATTATGTGTCCCATATTAGCTGTATATGTGCAGAATAGAATATTTTATTTATATAAAAAAATGTAAATTATTTAAAATGAATTTTTAAACGTTAATTCCAGTTAGAGAAAAAATTGCACAACAATTTAATTGGTATTATTACAAAGATAATTGTTTGATCTTTAAGGTGATGTAAAAATAATTTTCGCACCATAAGTATTTCGGAAGTTATTGGCGAAAAACTTCTAAAAATACATTAATTTTCGTTATTTAATTAAATAAATAAAATTCAAATTCGAATTTTAAAATATTTTTTACGGCGGTAGCTCCCTCTTGTGCCAATCCATCACTGTGCCAAATTTGGTCGTCGTAAGCCCAACAGTGTGGCCGTGCATAAAAAACCAAAAAACGAACAAACACACCCACACATACTTTCCTCTTTCATATATATAAATTTAACTATGTATTGTTTACAATACATTTTCTTTTTTAATTTTCCTCATTTTAATTCAAACCATACTGTTATAAGATGATAAAAAGGCTGTATTTGGAAGTTTTAATTCAACAAGAAAAGATTCAAAGAAGATTAAAGTTTGTTGGGGAAAGTTGGTGACAATATTTTTAGGAGGAAAAAAAACAGGAGCCCGGTGTACGAAAAAATATGGATCCCGAGCAACGCCGAGTTTTCAGCTAGTTTGGTTTTATAGAACGATCAGTATAAACTTCAATATAAGAGTAATAATGCACATAAATGTGTTGTAATACTTTTAAATGTAACTTTTGTTACATTTCAGACGATGACGGATAGGAGAAACTGACAAACGAATTTTTACTGTACTTCGCAATGTTCTTTCAATGTGATAAAATAACTGTGAACTCAAAATAAAGCAATTAAGTTCTAAAAAAATTTATATTTAGGACAAAATATTTTTCTGCAAAACACTTTCCTTACCTTCCTGCCATCCCGATGTTAGACGGGTCCTTCATTCAAACCATACTGTTATAAGGCGATAAAAAGGCTATATTTGAATGTTTTAATTCAACAAGAAAAGATTCAAAGAAGATTAAAGTTTGTTGGGGAAAGTTGGTGACAATATTTCTAGGGGGGAAAAACAGGAGCCCGATATACTATAAAATATGGATCCCGAACAACGCCTGGTTTTCACCTAGTTTTTTTTTATAAAACGATTAGTATAAACTTCAATATAAGATTAGTAATTAGTCAGAAATGTGTTGTAATACTATAAACTTTCGTTACTTATTAGACAATGACGCATAACAGAAAATGACGGTTAACCCTTTAAAGTTCGCTACATATTTCGTTTTGAAAATTACTAATTTTATATCGAAAATGAGTATTAGACATGCAGCTGATCATAAATACGTACAGGAAAAAAATTTAGGATTTTTTGTAAAGAAATTTGTTGTTTCACCGTGAAACCAATGAACGGTATTCGGCTATTTTTCCTCCGAATAAGTTATTGAAATGCAATTTAAATTATGTATTTAATTTATAAGCTTACGTGAGTTCAGGCTATTCAACCTTCATCATATTCAATAATGCTTTCGAAGATTCAATTTTTAAAAAAAGATCAATTTGTGCAAGAACCCTCATCATTTTGTTTCTCTTAGAGATCGAAAGCAATTAAGCTCTTTCAATGCCGATATCATTGTGAATACTAACGCTATCGAACTGGAATTTTTATATAAGTTGGCCTATATATCTAGCTCTTAAGATAGGAAAGAAAAAAGAACCCTCATCATTTTGTTTCTCTTAGAGATCGAAAGCAATTAAGCTCTTTCAATGCCGATATCATTGGGAATACTAACGCATTTGAACTGGAATTTTTATATAAGTAGGCCTATATATCTAGCTCTTAAGATAGGAAAGAAAAAAGAACTCTCATCATTTTGTTTCTCTTAGATATCAAAAGCAATTTAGCTCTTGCAATGCCGATATCTTTGTGAATACTAACGCTATCGAACTGAAATTTTTATATAAGTTGGCCTATATATCTGGCTCTAAAGTTATGAAAGAAAAATTTCGCTACCTTTCGCCCATGCGCAGTAAAAAATGGTGAATATGTGGTTTCACTGCGAAACTAATGAACGCGAAAGGGTCAAACGAAGTTTTACTGTGATAAAATAACTGTAAACTCAAAGTAAAGCGATTAAATTATAAAAAATATTCATATTTTGGACAACATATTTTTCAGTAAAACAGTTTCCTTACCTTTCTGCCATCCCGGTGTTTGACGGGTCCTTCGATGACAGTTCTTTGGCCGTCCATGCCTGTGATATCCACAGTTAGCAGACACAACAGGTCAACACAATCTTGAAAGTCAATACCATATCCAAACTAGTCGTACATTCCACACAATCGGATTTTTATTCTTTAGATAAAAAACTCGAACTTCGTGTGTTTATTAAATATTTCCATCTAATATCGTGATATTTTATATTGTGACACAAAATGTTTCCAAAGAGTGTTAGGAAATGTATTCACTTTTCAATAAAATTAAGCTCCTTAAAAATAATTATCTTTTTAACATGAGAAATGAATTAGAAAATAAATTGCGCTTAAAAATGTTAATATATTTCAATTTAACATAATGTAAAAATAATATATTTCGTGACATTTTAAATATTGAATTTCCAATTCTGCTTCCTGCAATTTTTTGCATAAATCATACGATTAAATTTGTAATTAATTCAACACTCCCAAAACAATTCTTTGAACTTTATAAAACCTTTAAAAGATATAAATATTTAGGTTTCGGAAAAGTTCATGCATTGTTTGATATCGAACATTTCAAAAGAAAAACCTAGCATATTTTCCTTATAAAAAGTTTAAACAGAATTTAAGCTTTCGCAGCTCTTTATCGAATATCTGAAAAAGAACAATTTCACGTTTTATCTAGACAAAATTTTTCTTGTTATGACTTTTTGTTCTTTTCACGTGGAATAAAAAACACGCGCAGATTGCATGTTCAACACTTCTTCTCACTTCGGGATGCTTGTAGAGAAGTCTCTATTACGTGCTCTTGCGCCTCTCAGGATCGTTGCTCGGCAACTGGATGTTGCTTACAGCGCCCTCTGTCGGTCGGAAAAATTTCCAGAATAGTGACTTGTTTGAGAGGAAAATTTTTCTGTCGTAGGTGATTCCAAATTCCTAGAATTCTAGTGGGGGATAAGTTGCAAAGATTTTTCCTTTGTGTAATAGGTACATTTTTGTAACAAGGAGTTACCGCATGGTTGCTTTCTCTTGCTTGCAATGTAAAATTGACTTTTTTCATTGTATCTATTGTAGAGTATAGTTGAATTCTTTGAAAGTAACGGTTTAAGGGAAAATCCGCAGTGTTTTGAACACAACTTTGAAAAAAAAATGTTATTAGAAAATAAAAATAAGAGTTAAAAATCTATTTCAAGTGCACAAATTTTCACAGAACAGAAATGAGCGAATTTAATCATACAACAATTTTCATCTGTGAATTTTAATAGCTACTAGTAAAAATTCTTTTGAAAAAGCTTTATTTATTTATTTGCTACATCATTGTAATGCTTTCTAATATAATTTCTTCAGGCTAGTATAAACTCTTCAGTTTCAAATGATTTTTACTTCATTGTGAAAAAGTTCGTGAAGTATTTGTAGTTTATTTTTATCAAATGAGTTTATCTTCCTTTATAAAAATTGATAAAATAATTAACTACTTTTTAAATTGAGCATAAACTAACTCCATTCTCTTTGCAATGTAATGAACAAACTAACTATGATGTGTTATAAAAAGTGAAACAGCATGCAATTGAAGAAAATTTTGTTGCCGAGACGGAAGGTGAAGACAGATTCTCCTTTCACACGGTGATATAAGGAAACGAAAATTTCAGCCCCACACCCCGAAAAAGAATTCGCATTTCACGTTTTGAAGTTTCTTCAAACCTGCAATGTCAACTATGCAAACCAAAGCGTATTCCAAAGTGCTTCCAAAGAGTATTGGCAACTGACAAGCGATGATTAAAGGTTCGAGATAGATTTGCTCCTTTCTCATGGCTCATGGTTTGGTTCGTCGTGAAAATAATTTCTTCAAACGGTTCGCTAGCGGTTGGTTCATCGTGAAAATGGTTTCTCAAACGGCTCGCTAGCGGTTGGTTCGTCGTGAAAATGGTTTATTCGAACGGCTCGCTAGAGGTTGGTTTGTTGTGAAAATAATTTATTCGAACGACTCGCTAGTGGTTTGCCAGCCGTTCGGTTTGAAAGTGTATGCGTGCCTTAAGAGGGTTGCGCCAGAACTCCTTGATATATCTCATTTGCATCAGTTGTAAAAGCATTCAGGTATAAATGAAAGATAAATTTCAAAAAAATATTTATTTTCGTGTTCATATTAGCTCATGACCTAACTGAATGCCAATATTTCATACTCACGCACGAAGCAAACGGAAGCAAATTTTTTTCGTGTTATTATATCTGTAACTGAAACTTTTTTTTTTTCGTAATTCATCAAGATAGAAGCAATTGTTTCATTAATCACAAATAACCAAAGCAATGCGCTCTCCGTAAGGAAATACTTTTCCAAAAATCTAATTTAGAATTTTTTTTTACTTTGTAGCTCAAGCGAGTGTAATTTTTTTATTACTGTAAAGGTGTGTTTAATTTGCTACCGAACGGTTCGTGCACCGCTCGCGAGCAGTCGGTTCGCTGGTGTGGAAGGTTTTTTGGTTAGATACGAACGTTTCCCGAACAAATCCTGTGTGTCTTTTTGGAGAACACAAAAATATTCGCAGTTCACGTTGAGATGTGTTCGAGTGTTGTTTGCCGTTTCCGTGTACCTCCTTCGAACCTGCTAGGTCAAACCTGCGAACTAAGGCATATTCCAAAGAGCTTTCAAAGCAGTGGTGTAGTCTCAAAATAAGCAGTGGTGTAGTCTCAAAATAAGCAGTGGTGTCGTCTCTAAATAAGCAGTGCCGGGAAGCTCTGAAAGCAGTGCCGGGAAGCTTTGAAAACAGTGTCGGGAAGCTCTGGAAGCAGTACCGGAATAATCTAACCTGGGTCACAAAAATCGCGCTGTTTCAACCCGTCAGCACACGCACGGGGTCTTTTTCACCCCACCCTTTCTCTTTTGTTAATAAATTCTTGGAATTTCTAGAAACTTGCACGTGTTACTTCCTGTACCTTAATGGGGAAGCTAGAAGAAGAAAATAACAGCTTCAGGAGCCAGTGAAACGGGGTTTCTCACTTTTTACTGAGAGGTAAGGAGTCAAACTCATCAGTGCGTGTGCTAATGTTTCAGATTCATTTAACATTATATCTATGACAGCTTACGAAAGTGTGTAGCTGAGAAGAAAAGAATACAGAAAAGGTATGGAATAAAGGAAATTTGTGCAATTTTCCTTTTTCTTGCTAAAAATCGAATTTGTGTCTTAAACACAAGTTATTTGCACGAAACAATATTCTTATACGTTGACCATATTTTATTTTTAAACAAATAGCTTATAAAATAAGGAGTAAGTATCTAACAATTCGGGGTCAAAATGACCCCACGTGTGTGCTGATGTCCCCAAAATGTGTGCGTGTGCTGAAGGGTTAAGGACGTTTTCCCACTTTTCTCTTATTTATTTCTCGTGGAAAATGCATTGACGGAACGGCGTTCCGCTTCTGCTACACCCTGTTTCAAAAA
>BGPR01002824.1:89986-104912 GCA_013235015.1 Araneus ventricosus | reverse complement strand
CGGAGGACATCAGTGTTCTCATGTAAGCTGAGTTATATGTATGATTAAACACATTTGATGCCATGGAAGGAATCTCGGAACACTAAATCGTGCGTGACTTGGTAAAGGGTGTCCACACCTATCGTGGTCATGCTGAGACTGTTCTTCTGCAAGCTGAGCTTTACATGTATGATATAAAACAAAATACTTTGATAGTAAAGATGTCCTGAACCAAAGTAAATGATGAGTTTAACTTGAAAGCTCGCAACCAGTCTGTCACAGTTATTCAGTTACTGACAAGTTACTAAGACCAGGCTTATCCAGTTACTAACACAGAAAATGGCTGCTAAAGGAATTGAAACAAGAATCACTACAGGAGATTCTGATACTTATATTGTAATAATTCCTCATCCCGTTGTTGCTATAACAGGGCAAAACGTAGACCTAGTTGTGTTACTGATTGCTTTGGCACCGCCAGAAAGTGACATTTATTTTACGAAGCCTGGCATGGGGAGAGTCGAAGCTAATTTTTTTCTACAAGAAAGCCCCAAAAAGAACCTTCTTTTCCCCAAACCATCCTCCTTCTTCATGCATTCGGTGGCTGCGACATAACATCAGCTATTTATGGAAGAAGCAAAGCTCTATGGTTACATTGTTCAAAAATCAACTGAGCCAGATGAAAAACATTGCTGACATCTTTTATAACCCCACATCAACACCAGATGCTATCTCACATGCCAGTGAGAAATTGTCCCTAGCCATATACAAAGCTCCTGCTAATGGACATAATTTGAATAACTATAGATATGCAGCATTTCTCAAATCATCAACCAAGATCAAAGCTGAGTTCTCCTCAATTCCTCCAACCAAAGGAGCAGCGTTTCAACCCTCGTTTAACATTGTGTCTCTATGTGTAGCACCTGCCATGGCCCCAATACTAATGGTGCCCCTCTAGAAGAAGAGGAGGAGTTCGAACTTCATGAAATAGTCGAAAAATGTGATGAAATTTGATTACGAACAAGGGAATATATATATATATATAATTATGTTATAAATATATTGTAATAGACAGCCGCCATTTTGAAATAAAAACTTTGTTTCTTAAAAATAATTCTAACGTTTTCAATCACTTAATGTAATTATGCACTTTTTCATACCGCCATATATTCTATGCTATTCAACCTACGAAAAAATATGTAAGACTATTTTTGTAGGAAATTTAATGTAGTTTAATTTTATAGTTAAGTGTTTTCGCTAAAACCCATAGTTTTCGTGATATTTAAGCAAAACTGAGAAATCTTCCTTTTGAACTACCCGCCCCCCCCCCATCGGCGGGGACTTTTAGTATGCCATTTAGGGCACTCTCCCCAACAAATGTACCAAATTTCAAAACTACACCTTCTTTTTAATTTACTATTCGTTGACTGGAGTACTAGTAGAAGAAAACTTGTGAAGGAGAACTGATGTGAGGGGAGGAAGGGAGCATCGACTGGATTTGTCAGCCCCCTCTCCGACATATTCAATTCTACCCTTGCATAATTATGTTATTGCATGAGGTTTTCCTGAGGTTTTTTGATTCAGCACTTTTAATGGATTTTACCAATACAGTAAGGAATTTTAGAAATATTCACTTTTAAATCCCCCTGTATCTTCTAAACTATTGATGTTCCAAAAATATATATAGAAATGTTTTGTAGGAAATATCATGTAGTCTAATTTTTTAATTGAGCGTTTTCCTCTAGAACCCATAGTTTTCGAGATATTTAAGAAAAACTGAGAAATCTCCCCTTTGAACCACCTCCCCCCATCGGCAGGGACTTTTAGTATGTCTTTTAGGACACTAACCCCAACAACTGTGCCAAATTTCAAAACTGCACCATTTTTTTCTAATTAGCAATTTTCGGCCTTCGTTGACTCGACTATAGTGTGACATGGAAGGATGAAAAACGGATGTCAGCCCATGTGCAATTCTCATTATCTGGCCATAGATCAAAATTGCAAGATGAACTAATATAATCTCACGATAACAGATTAATGCAATTTTCCTTAATTAATTATCGAATCTAAGTTATATAATACAGATACCTAATAACCATATTTTCTCGAATAACGTAATAATTTATCACCTCTGTTTCTTACCTTTATAACCTAGTATATCCTTTGTCTAAACCTACAAAAACACAAAATAACCTTCTTAAGCGCAAACATAACAAGAAAACTCTCATAACTCCAGCTATCGGTTTTCATTGCCAAAGCCATCACAACTATGGATGATTATAAAGAGTGAAGGCCTGTCAAGCCTAATTCTAGCAAGCAGGCAAAATACTGATACCACTTGCAGGCAAAAACAAAAATAGCTATATTAGATTAAGTCTCCGCAACATATTTGCTAAGAAGAATTATATCTAGGAATGGGTTCCAAGAATATTAGTGCCATATTTCGTAAGGCTGGGTCTAATCTGCATCGTAAAGTGGTTCGTTAAGTTCTGGTTTTCTTATCATTTTGCTCCATAATAATATTTGTGAGATCGTGATTTCCTGCATTCTTGAAAATATACCTAGAAGAATACTTTGATGGAATTAACCCTGCAAGTGGTAAATTATAGTTGGTTGAGTTAAAGAATCCATCAATCTCGAATTCTGGCACCGAATTTTAAGGTTTTGTCATAGTTTGAAAATCATTCTCTTGGATTTGTCCCGGGTTTTTTTAAGTGTCCCGGATTAACCGTACATTTTCAGCTCCTGTCCATTTGCCCTGGCTTTATAGGATGCTTCAGTCTTAAATGGATTTTCCATTTTTTACATGCAAATAAATAATTATTAAAAATTAAAAAAAAACTAAACTTAATTTTTATAAATTAGATTTCTTTTTCGCAACTTTTAGGGGGTTAAAGATATGATATTCCTTTGATGATTACGTGGGAGTTCCTTTGTTGATATTATATGGGGGGGTCTCCAGTTTTGAATCAAATATACCGGATTTTATCAATTTTTACATGCAAATTAATAATTATTTAAAAATTAAAGAAATTAAACTAAATTTAATTTTTAAAAATTAGATCTCTCTTTCGCAGCTTTTAGGGGGTTGCAGATACAATAACGTTCCTTTGGCGATTATATGGAGGTTTTATTATGCTTGTTAGTTGTATTAAAAGCCAATCTTCAGTCCGTATTTAACGCTGTTGGCCATGATTTATGGTGGTGATTAATGCAATCTGCTTCGTAAATAGACTGTAAATCAAGCAAGGAATACATTTATGAACAATTACATATCACTTACGCTTGATGGAACATACATTACCGAGATTCCGCAGCATTTAAATCCATCTCGTGTGAGTGGATAAGCGCCATAACTTATAAATTAATGCTTAAAAATGTACGCCTTTCTGGCATGTGCGATTCAAAGCCTCTGCCAGCTCTTAATCTTCGATTGTCCCAGTGGCTCTTCTGGAAGGCAATCCCATTTAAGCTCACTATCAATTTCATAACTTTCATTAATATTCCAGACCCGATTCTTCGCCATTCCGTGAAGATTAAAAATAATTTCTCCCCGTTTTAATATCGCGAAATAAGTTGCCACAACGAATGCAAATAGTAATATCATCCGAAACGAATCGTCGGAAGAATTCTGATTAATAGTTTCCAAATGATAATTAATTCTTTAATT
The DNA here is from genome assembly GCA_013235015.1 of Araneus ventricosus. Lineage (NCBI taxonomy): Eukaryota > Metazoa > Arthropoda > Arachnida > Araneae > Araneidae > Araneus > Araneus ventricosus. Next base: position 101,266 of record BGPR01002824.1, on the reverse strand, counting down.
TCGGATTGAAGCGTTTTAAAAGCTCTTTCGGGGGAAATTTTAAAAGGACTTTTCCCTTTTCCAAAAGTTGGGCTCTCTTTGTTTAAGCGAAGAGAACGAATGCACTGAATTCTTTCATCCATTATAACGGGGTTTTAATTAGTAATTGAAGAGTTGTTTAATCCTTGGAATGCAGCTGCGAATTTGCGTTTTGTTAATTTGATTCTTAAAACAGCAGAATATAAGAAGGGTTTGTTTCAGGCGAACCAACTATTTAATTTCCGGTCTTGCGGAGAGATGAAACGTTTCTTAAGAGGTATTTATTTTCTTATTATTTTTCCGCCATTTCCATTTTCTTGCATTTTCAGGCAAAATATTGAACAGCATTCAGTTTTAAACTAAAATTCAGTAAGCATTAAGTTGTATTGTCTGTCTTTTGGAATTTTATAAGTATACCTTTGGAAATTAGATTTAGTTTTAAATGAGCTTTAAAACTCTTCGAATTCCTCATTGGAACTCTCCTCGAAAAGATCCATGTCTATTTTTAATATTCAGTAAGGAAGGAGAATTTATTTCTTAAGTTATTCCGATATAACGGATTCTGTAAATGAGACATTGGGTTTCCTTTGAAATGCAATGGATGGACGACCCAAATATTTATACCAATTAAATATGTTTCCAAATCCACAGTAATATGGAGTTAACTAACTTGATTTTTGAAATTTCATATTGGAACTCTTCTCGAAAAATACTACTGATTGTTTCAATTTCCCGAGACGATGACTTTTAGACGATTTTACTCCAGAAAGGGGTATCAGGCAATGAGAAAGATGAGTGGACTTCCGGTGTTCTTTGTTAAGTCACGTTAAGTAAAATGTAAACATCTCTCCTTCCATTCTCCACTTTTCCCCTATTTTGGTGAAAATAACTCCGCCTAGCGCATGCGCAAAAGCGTGAAGGATTTCAGAATCCGAGAACATTCTGACTTCAATTTATTTTCTGTCTACACGTGAGCATATTAGTCTACGAATGTAAAAATTATTTCCTTAATTTTAAGGATCAACAACAATGCCACTTATATATATTTTACTAATCTCTCATGGCACTATAAAACTTTTCATAGTGTTTCTTGATTTAGTACTCGATAAAAGGTAAAAAATTTAGAGCCGATCACAAATATAAACGGAGCTTAACTGGCTTAATACGTTTTATATGCACATAAACATTTATTATATATATAGTCACATAATAATCTATATTCCAAAATTGCCAGTAATAATTAATACATATGAAGGATTATAAATAACCTTCTTAACCCCTGAATAATGTTTTAAATAAAACAATATACTACAAGCCTTTTGTACTGAAACTTGTTATATATGCTTTTTAAGAGGGCGAGTTAATAATCCTCAAACTAAAGATTACTTTTAGAAAACCAATGCACTAAATGTTGGAAGAAATAGCTTATTCATATACCTTTATTTAGTACGCAAGAGATTATCTTCTATTATAATAAACGTAAATTTAATTCACCTGAAATTTGAAACTTTGATACTATAGTCCAAGTACTAGAGCATGCAGTCGCGAATTTTTCAAAATTAAATCTAATTCTTTATTTATAATTTTTTTATCGAAAAGTAATGGCATATTGAGTTTCAGGGCATTAGAGGTTTTTCTTACCCGATTGAAACGAAAATTGGACAATTAGGGTTAAAAGACCGCATACCAAATTTTATTTATCTAAGTCGTTGCGTTTGGGAATTCACAAGCATGCGATTACAGAAATCGACAGACAGTCAACGTTTCGAGGGATTTCGTCCAAAATTTAATACGGACCTACATTCCTAATTTTTGAAACTGTGTACCAAATTTTATCTATCTAGCTATTTAAGTTTTTGAGTTATCGTGTTCATATGAACCCTAACAGACAATTTCCCGTTTACGGACTTTATCCAAAAATTGATTGAAATATACTAATTTTGTATAAAGTCCATACACCAGATTTCGTCTTTCTAGCTTTAACCGTTTTTGAGTTACCATGTTCACAAACAAAATTCCGAAATTGTGTTTTTCGGACTCAGAGAGGTCTAAAACGTGGAGATTAATCAAAATTTCGTGTTGAAATTTACGACCGACGATTATAATACTTTCTCTTTGTATTATACTTCGTTTAATAGAAAGTAAAAACGATCAAACTTTTTTTTCTATCAATTTTACGAAAATGCGCTAGCTACGAAATAAAAAAATTATTGAATTTTTTTTTCTACAGACAATTTTTTGCAAACTTGGCAAAATCAAAGAATAAGGAGAAAAATCTAACACCTATTAGAAATTATTCAGGTGCCTTTTCACAATTTATAGATGTCTTGGACGTTGTCGGTGTGGTATTTAAAAATATTTTTGGGTCTTTTCATACCAAATATAAAGGAAATTTAACTAACATAAAACTGACACTTTACTCTTTTTTTTAAAAAATAAAATTATAGATCTAATTCAAATATATCATACAACTTGGAAAATAAATAACAGTCTCATTAATATCCATTACAGTTCAGAATGAAAATAAAAACGTATATATAAATCAGAATTTTATTTAAAAAATTATACTTTACAGATTACAGCACACACACAAGATATTACTATAAAACACATGATCTGGCATGTGACAGTAATATTTTGAAATAATCCAAAGCCAGAGACTGCTTTATTATTACTGGAAGAACAGTCTTCAAAGTTGTTATTAGTGGATCTGGATGTATCAAAGGTTTCTAACATATATTAGTGGATTTCTTTTCTCAGAGCATTAATGAAAATTTAACTTGCAGTTGGCATGGCATTTACCGAAAGCAATTCAATTTAGCTATATAGATTTAATCATTTATAGAAGAATGCTTAATAACACACCAGGAAAAAAATTGTTCTTCAAGGAACTAATGCGCAAATACAGTATTCGTATAATATTTTCTGAGAAATATTTTTGTCTTCTTTTATTTTAAGCAAGAAATAAACATTTTCATTGATTATTGAAATAAACGTAAGCCTAACTGGCTGCAGATATTATCAGTCTCATAATAAGATTATTAAAAGTCTGATAAGATCACACACCCAAATATTAAATTTAGTCGATAACGTTTTCATCTAAACTATATTTTCTCCTGCCTTTAACAAAAAGAAAATATTTTACAATGTAAAAAATAAAATTTTCTTCCACTTTCTTTAACTTTTGTTTCCATGTACGTTATTTTTTCAGTTCAGAGTGACCTAAAAATAAATTTCCGACTAATAATTATTTAATGAAATAATCATTATTTTTCGGAATGAATTTTTTCATTGTAATTTTTATGAATTTAAAAGATATTTTTCTAAATAGTGTAATAATGAAGTTAAAATCTGTTCTAGTCTAAAAAATAATGAATCATTTTCATATACCTTTAAATTTGCTCTATTTTTTGACAAAAATTTAATTTTACTCTATTATTATAAAGGAAAAATGAGTAGATGGAGATTATTAATATGAAAGAAGTTTACATTCATATCATAAAACTAGTTGAACGTGGGTAAAATGCGTTGATTCAAGAACACTGTTCAAGTATATATAAATAGCAGATTTTCTTAGCAACCCCCTAGGCTTTCAATTTTTTTATGCTTGAATGCGGTATTGGAACAAAATATCTATCTTATTAAAATTCGAAGGTAAACAAACGTATGTATGTATGTATGTATGTCCTTCTATCTTCTCACGAACCGCCGAACGGAGAAGAGCGCGGAAAGTACCAAAAGATGGGGAATAATCCAGGGAAGCCGTTTCGGCCATTTATATTCCGAAATTTTAATTAGTGAAAAAGATATTAATTAAAAACTAATTGACAACAATGCTTTTCATTGTTTCGGATACTTTATAACAATACTTTTCATTGTTGCAGCGCAATTCAAAATATATTTTATTGTTGAAGTCGTTTACTTTAAAGAACATTGTTACAACAACAATAAAAAAGTGACGCTGACAGAAATAAAAAAAATGTATTGTTGAAAGTGTATAAATTCTTTTTTTATCCCGTGATATAACGTTCAACCAATCATTTTAACGAAATTAAAAGGGGTGTTTAGTTTCTGTAAAGTTATGTTCCGAAAGATGTAGATTAGTTATGTTAGTGATTTTAATCATTATTCATTGATTTGATCAAGTTTAAATATTTGTAGAAGCTTCTATTTTAAGCTGATATTTGGTAGTTACTATTTTTGCTTTGTTCAATTCTCGCTTTTTCCGATGCCTAAAAGAAAAAGAGGAATTACAGGGGATGTTGCCAGTAGACGGGAGGCAATTAGAAAACGTGAAAGGAGAGTGGTTGAAACTGAAGAAGAAAGAAGCCGCCGATTGCAACTATGGCACAACGTGGGCAGGAGAGAAGAGTCGAGGAAACACAGAAGAACAAAGAAATAGACGATTGGTAGTAATGGGACAACGTAGCCAGCAGAGAAGAGCCGTAGAAACAGAAGAACAAAGAAAAGAGAATACGTTTCGGGGGGAACGTAACGTTTACGTTAGCGACAATATATGTAAAAAAAATAAATCGGAGGCAGGCATATGAAAATTAGTAATAAAAAGACTAGATTTGAAAGAATATTTACATTTCTTGGAGAAAGTAAGTGACAATATTTGTTGAAAAAAAAACGGAGCCGGGCACTTGAAAAAATATGGATCCGAAGGCCTCACGTGATCTCACTTCTCTCCGCTCGGAAATATCCCATTATTCAATATTGCCCGTGCAACGCCGGGTCATGCAGCTAGTCTACTCTATTAAAATTCGAAGGTAAACAAACGTATGTATGTATGTATGTATGTCCTTCTATCTTCTCACGAACCGCCGAATGGAGAAGCGCGCGGAAAGTACCAAAAGATGGGGAATAATCCAGGGAAGCCGTTTCGGCCATTTATATTCCGAAATTTTAATTAGTGAAAAAGATATTAATTAAAAACTAATTGACAACAATGCTTTTCATTGTTTCGGATACTTTATAACAATACTTTTCATTGTTGCAGAGCAATTCAAAATATATTTTATTGTTGAAGTCGTTTACTTGAAAGAACATTGTTACAACAACAATAAAAAAGTGACGCTGACAGAAATAAAAAATGCATTGTTGGAAGTGTATAAATTCTTTTTTTTTTGTCCCGTGATATTTTGTCACGTGAACAGAATCATTTTAACGAATTTAGAGGCGTGTTTTGTTTCTGTAAAGTTATGTGCCGAAAGATATAGATTAGTTATGTTAGTGATTTTAATCATTATTCATTGATTTGATCAAATTTAAATATTTCGGGTAGCTGCTATTTTAAACTGATATTTAGAAGTTACTGTTTTTGGTTTGTTCAATTCTCGCTTTTTCCGATGCCTAAAAGAAAAGGAGGAATTACACGGGATGATGCCCGTAGACAGCAGACAATTATGAAACGTGAAAGGAGAGTTGCTGAAACTCACGAAGAAAGAAACGGCCTATTTTCAACTATGGCAAAAAGTGGCCAGGACAGAAGAACAAATTAATAGCCTATTGACAGTAATGGCACAACGTGGCCAGAAGAGAAGAGCGGAAGAAACCGAAGAACAACGAAATAGAGGATTGTCACACATGGCACAACGCGGGCTGGAGAGAAAAACCGAAGAAACAGAAGAACAAAGAAATAGCCGATTGTCAGACATGGCACAACGTAGCCAGGAGAGAAGAGCCAAAGAAATCAGAAGAACAAAGGAATGGTCGATTGGTAAGACAAGACGTGTCACGTGACCTCAAGGAATGACGCATTATTCGAGATAGCCCATTATAGAAACATTTATCATATATCCTATTAAAATTCATACGTCAACAGACGTATGTATGTATGTATGTCCTTCTATCTTCTCACGAACCACTGAATCCTGAAACTAGCCGTAAGAACCAAAAGATGGAAAATAATCCAATGAAAGTTAAAAAGATATTAATTAAAAACGTCAAAATGATTAAATTGACGTGCTATCATCTATTGGCAGCATGGTGAATTCATTAACGGCTGTTTCTTTTTCCCCCTATTATTAGTTTTCACATTAGGTGTGGCATTTTTTTTATTTCTTTAACGGAAGTTGGTATTTTTTTTGAGCGAGCTTCTGTGTTTGGATTTATTAACAATGGACAAAAATCGTTTTCCTGCATTTTTCTTTCTTTTTTGACGTACGGTGTTTCGCAACATTTACGTTTGTTGGGGGAAAATATTAATTCATTTTTATCCGGTTTTTTTCATTATTATTCAATTACGGGCAAGAAGAAAATATATGTTTCTGGTGTTTAATTTATCAGTTTGGTGTACTTTTAAATTGTTTATCGTTTCTGTTTTTATTTCGTTTTATTTTTTCTTTTGCAAAACAAATATCATGCTCATCTGTTTTAATTTATAAGCATTATAATTCTCACGTTTTCATTCAAACCAAACTGCTTTAAGGTAGTAAAAAGGCTAGAACTGAAAGTTTTAATCCAACAAGAGAAGATTCAAAACACATTTACGTTTTTTTGGGGAAGCTTAGTGATAATATTTGTAGGGAAAAAACAGAGACGGGAATATGAAAAAATGTGGATTCCGAAAAACGCTGGGTTATTAACTATAAGGTAATTAAAATGTTGGATTTAAAAATTTTAATTAAACAATATAGGATTCAAAGGAAATGTTTGGGGGGAACGTAACGTTTACGTTAGCGACAATAAAAACATAACCGACAGCGAAAATAAAAATATAGCGACAATAAAAAATAAACTGGAGGCTGGCATATGAAAATTAGTAATAAAAATACTGGATTTGAAAGAATATTTACATTTGTTGGGGAAAGTAAGTGACAATATTTGTTGGAAAAAAAAACGGAGCCGGGCATATGAAAAAATATGGATCCCAAGGCCTCACGTGATCTCACTTCTCTCCGCCGGGAATATCCCATTATTCAAGATTGCCCGTGCAACGCCGGGACATACAGCTAGTATTTTACTTAAACCACAATATCTATTTTACGTAACCATTCGATATGGATCTTTAAAGCATTGAGGCATTGAAAAAAATTCTTATATCACATAAATTGTATTAAAAGAATAGCACTTGCAACATAATACAGCATCAAACCAGGCTGACAATAAACCGAACTAATCCGGAATGCGATTCCAAATTTCGACACACACAATGCAAAAAAAAATCCGACACTGCAATTCTTCCGAAAACATAATCTCAATGCAAATAGCATTAAAATTCCCTACACCACAGGGGAGAGTGGGGTTTCGGATCCTGTGCCATCCCCAATTTGCAGTAAGTACATCCTTATCAGTCGTCATTGTGCTGACCTGTGCTCTCCCCGGATAATCAATCAAGATGTCAAACCAAGAAAGGTGGTAAGAAATTCGGAAAAGTACGTGTGTTACACTTTAGAGACAGTTGACAATGAACGTAAAATTCAGTGCAAACCGATTTCGGGGTGTTTTCGACCACATGTTGAAATGCGTGTTTTACGCTTTTGGGGTTGTCCAAGGTCAACGTAGAAATACGTGTGAAACACTCAGAGGGTTAAATAAAACATTTGAAAATTTTGTTTCCTTATTCTTTAAAAAGAAAGTTTCGACCCATTTCTACTTTATCCACTCATAGGTAGAAAATCTAAACTCTCTCTGAGAAACAAGCTACTCCTGTACAAATCACTCGTGATATCACTAGTGAGTTACGTCTCCCCAGTTTGGGGCGCGGCAGCAAAGTCCCATGTGAAAAAATTGGAATCTGCCCAGAATATCATAGCCCGGCAAATTACAAATTCACTATGGTTCATTCGAAATAGATACATAGCAAAAGATCTTAAACTTATAAGCATTAAGGATTACTTTATAAAGCTGTCAGTAAATTTCTTCCATAAACCTGAAAACAATAGCAACCCTGCTGTCAGAGAAATACCTAAATATGATCCCAGCCGCCCCCCATAAAAACATCGTCCAAGGACGCTTCTGCTTGCAGATTAGCATTTACATAACTTGGCACCACCATCCTAGACTAAACTACAGCCAGGGGACAAACACCGACTAGCCCTTATCACGGCTTATGAAGTAGGTGACCCCCCATGGACCAGTATTCCGTAAAATCAACTCACCCCTCATGTGTCCCATTTCTATTTGTTTGGCACAATATGTCACAAGAGTGTCACTCTGCCATTAAAAACAAAAGCCAATTCAAATCTTTTTATCAATGTAATATTGTATATAGTAGTACTATAGCCTTATGTGTATAAATTATTCATAAAAATGATATTTAAATATAAATTAAAATAAACATCAAATGGCAATGACTACCATTAGTAATAAAATCATAATTCGTTTTTATTTAGCTGCAAATACAATGCCAGAATGCTGTGACAAAGATCAGGCATTTAAGTATACTCTGTCAAAAAAGTACACAATATTTGCCTCTAGGCAGTAAATTTTTCAGGAGGCAACCACAAGTGGGGAGTGGAAAAAACAACCCATAAACACAGTGTTACCAATTATCAGTTAGGAAGGCGGCTCGGACCCGTGCTATAAGAGACCGACAGAATGTAATTAAATCATAAAATTTAAATTATAAATAGCAAGTGACATTAACATTGCTGATAAAATAATAACTAATTTTTATTTATCTGAAAGTGACATGTACGTACCCATAATGCAGAAATCACAAATTTAAACATACACTGTCAAAAAAGTACACCGTTTTTGCCCCGAGGCAGTAAATTCTTCAGGAGGCAACCACAAGTGGGGAGTGGAAAAAACAACAGCCCATAAACACAATGTCACCAATTATCAGTTAGGAAGGCGGCTCGGACCCGCGCGATAAGGGACCGGCAGAATGTAATTAAATCCCGTAATTAAAGCTAACTGCGAAAAGAATTCTTTTAACAAACTTACTTCATCAAAGGACGATAAAGGTTGACAGTGCGGCCTTCTAATGGCTCCGAAAGAACTCGTAATTTTGGACCTCCTCTTCTTTGAGTAATTAATATTTAACAAATATGAGATGTGAAAAGGGAGGTCAAGAAGGATGGGGGGGGGCGTCCCCTAAATTAGAAGAATCTGCTTCTAGTTCCAATTTTTTCATAACATATATTATTTGTCAGAAACTGATTTCCGCTTTTTCACTTTAGAAATTGCAGAGGCCGGAAAAGAACTGCTTAAAGAAATACCTAATCATTTTATGATACCCTGAAGAATTTAACTGCAATCATTTGTTGATGAGGGGCATCATTTAGGAGACTAATTTATTAACTCGCACCGTATTCGGTTTTCGTATTCAACTGATGTTTTCTGCTTATGCCGTTACTTAACTCTTTAGCCCTCAAATCCCCGATTTTTAACCCTCTAAGCGTTTTAAACGTATTTTTCCGTTTCTGATATTAGAGTTCAAAAGCAGGTATTCATGTTCGTATGTATAATTTCTTAAACTCACATGGATAAAATATTCTTAAGATTTCAAAGACTTTAAGAAGGCAATTTTTATTGCAATCAGAATGCTTTTTTACGCTTCAATTGCTACTTGGAGGATTAAAATCACTTGTAAAAATTAGCCAGGCACACTAAAATGCGTTGAATTTTGATAAAATTTGTTTTTGCGGAGCTGTAAACATACAGATACGCATAGCTAAGCCTCGTCCTTGCTGAAGCGGTCGGTCCGGATTCTTTTCTTAAAACACTAAACATTCAAAAATGTCTTCAAAATTAAGTAGGACTTGGAATTTTTAAGAATACTTTTACGCAATGAATTTTAACGATCTATTTAGATGATTAATCCAAATTTTGAAGATAATCCAATTAATATATTTTCAATATCTAAAAAAAATTAATTAACTGATTGCATCTGTATTCGGTATACATTTGGTTTCAAAAAGCACCTTCATGTATTTAGCACTGTCAGAAATGAAACTAATTTATAGGAGTTTTTCTGCAGGAAAGAAGACAGCTGCTCAAAATATTGCAATATTCAGAAATCAACAAGAGATACCAAGAAGGGGCAATATTAAAATTCGACAAGAAAGAAAAACGCATCCCAATGCAAGGTTTCAAACCAAGTTTAACGTATTACCAAACTCTGTAATAACGGCAGATTTATGAGAAATTAATTACTAGAAGACTGTAAATAAATGAATTTATTTACAAGCCAGCAAGAATTTCGCATTAAAGTTAAATTCGGGTTACTGAATTCGGTACTCACTCATGGCATTTAGAAAGGCATATATTGTTTCTCCGGGCAGTGGCACCTAGAGAGTGAAAATGAGATTTAAAAATGTTATTTGGCTTTTATTTTTTTAATAAACATGAGAAATTCTTTTAAGGGGATACATTACCCAAAAAGCGGCCAAAATAATTTTTATTTTATTGGCTTATTTCGTTGCTCTAATCCTTCTATTTATTATATCAAAATTTCAAATTTGTACCTTTAATATTTCAGATTTTATTTAGATTTTTATTTACGATGACTAATGAAAAACATGCTCAAATGACAACTTTAAAAGGCTTTTTCTCCATGTCGGACTTTTCTGCACTTTCCTGTTTTCAAAATGCTGAAGCTTTTTTTCCTTTTTAAGGCAGAGCTTTCAGATTTTTTGTACATGTTTATAGTTTTATATATAATAAAACTGTGCATGCAGTAAGCATTCAGTTATTTAGTTTTTTTATATGCATGATATAAAATGAGGTACTGCTCAATTTCATCATCTTTCACCGTATAATTCAGTAAAATATCTATATTTAAGCAAATATTAGATACACCATCAATTCCACGCACATTTTTATGTAATATATTTCAGTGAATCTACAAATAAAATTTTAAGCAAAAATATTCATATTTGAAAAAGTAGTAAGGATTTTAAAAAATTGAATTTTTCTTTAAAAAATTTTAATTTCAACTAAATAGCTGATAAAAATGGATTTTTCTCTTCAAGATGACTTTACATGATTGTTAATTCTCACTACTATCAAAACATTTTCAATAGTACTACAAATGAAAAAAATGTTGAGAAGTTAATGTGCCCCCTTAAAAATCATATTTTGTATTAAGTACGGTTTGTGACTGAAAAACAGTTTATTACCAATCGACAACTTTGGGCTTCAGTTGAGAAAAAATATCCTTGTTAAAATTCCATAATATTAAATACAGATGAATTTTAAGAACTAATAATAAGGACAAGGAATTTCTTCTCAAGCGTGCAAAAAAGATGCAGCTTCAAATGAAAAACATCAGTTTATTTTTATATTTTATCAACACTCAGGCTGCCATCT
>BGPR01002824.1:53746-68175 GCA_013235015.1 Araneus ventricosus | reverse complement strand
CCCGATGAGTAATTTATCTATGTTATATCTATTAAAATTGTATATCAAGAAGAAGTATTGGAAAAGAAGGAAAATTACAAATTTTGTATTGTTCCTAAATGTGTTAATACAACTAAAACGGGACTCGACGAGTAATTTATCTGTGTTATAACTATTAAAATTGTATATCACGAAGAACAGCGAAAAACAGCCTCGAACTCGATACCCGTTTTGTTTTGAATGTAAGTATTAGGTGAGATTTTAATTATCAATTTTAAAGCAAATAGTTAAATTTAGTTAATTTTTTCCCTTCTATTTTATTAGATGTAATTTATATTTTTACCCTTTGAGGGGCTGATTTCAGAGGCTGTCCCAACTTCTTTAAGATTAAAAAGAAAAAAACTTTCTCGTGTTATTTTACTGTTTATATTATTTATTCAAATGTATCTTCAAATGTATCTTATTTTTTAAAAATTACAGTGTCATGCAAAATTAATTAGAATATCTTAAATATAATTTTAAATTCACGATTTTTTTGTTGATTAAAACCGTTTTCATTTGTAGTGCAAGATTAATTCACAGAATGTTTTGTGCAAAATAAATCATTTAGATTCAATGAATATATTCAAATCAAAATCAGTCTTCAAAAAGTCAATTTAATTATCAATTATTAGAAGCGAACAAAGATAGATAAATTTGTCTCACCTTACACTTAGGGAATTAATCGCATTCGGTCGTGTTTGAATATCATTATAAATAATCATAGGTTTCTTTATATAAGTTGTTTTTACCGGAATTTTTATATTAATTACTATTAACTAATACAGTGAAGTCTCCCTATAACGAAATCGCTTGGTTCCAATTGAAAAATTCGTTATAGAGAAAATTTCGTTATACGGAGATTGGAGATTTGTGCAGTTATTTAAGTAAATGTTCCAAACTTCTCAATAGGCGCGATAAGTTAAAATTATTTAATTATGATTTTCAATTAAAAATGAAGTAATATATATTATAAATTTGTTAAAATTATTCTAATTTTTATTGTATAAATAAAATGCTCAGAAGTTAAGACAATTCACCAATTTAGAGAATAATATGTACTAATATGTACTTGCGTTTATTTTAATTGAAAAATTCCGTTATTTTACATTGCTTTGCATTTCGTGATGTTAAATTTTCAGAAAAATGTTCACATTTTAAGAGTGAGTGGTTCCAGAAACAGGCACGTGTGAACGAATTGGTTGCACAGAAACTATCAACTTTCTTCAAAAATGACAAAAATCGAAAAGATAAACCTCTGGAAAAATTCGTTATGGGGAGACAACCACTTCGTTATATGGAGAATATTTTGAATGTTATTTAACATTCCGATTAAAAATTTCGTTATAGGAAGAAATTCGTTGTAGAGAGACTTCGTTGTAGGGAGACTCTACTGTATCTTAAAATACTTAACGAACTCTCTTACTTACGAGTACTTACTCTTAATACGAAGGAAATAAAGTACATTTTTCATAACAGAGTCAAATAAAACTATATAAAATGAAATTAATTTTTCAAAGGCACACGTGTATTTAGAAAAAAAATGCCGTGCCTGAATTTATTTTGCGCAGTACTTCTGAGATAAGTATATTCCTGTTTTGTTGTTGTTGTTGATTTTATTTGGTGGGGTTTTTTTGGTAGGTATACGAAATTTCATAGAAAATGCAAAATCAGGTTATTAGATTTTCATTCTTTTTTGTGCGACAGAAATCGCGGCGTCTCCTCGGTATGTGGGAAGGACCCTCTTTATCGTTGCCTAACTCGTAGCTTTGAGAACCTACCCGTTTTTCCTAAAGAGAAGTCTATTGTGATATAGTATAGAGCCTTGTTCCGGTTACTGAATGCATTCAAGGGAAGTTACGAACAGCTTTTCTAATGATATAATGTAAGAGCCAGCATTTTGTGTCCAGTTTCTTTGCCATCATTCCTTGGCAGAATCAATCCTTGGCAAATTATCCGATTTACCCTATAGGGGAAGGTGGTGTACCTAGGTCCTATTTTTACTTTTTAATTTTTAATTGGATAATTACTAAAAGAAAGGTAACAAACAATTTTTCTTTCATATTTTAGGCCTTTATACACAACATATATTTTCTGTAGATTTTTTTAAAAAGTATTTCAGTGCATTATTTACAATTTTAAAAAAGTGCAAAGAGGACCAAGGTACACCATGGGTAGTGTACCTTGGACCAGCTATTTCTAGATTTAAAAAATCTAACCGAATAGTTTGAACATAAACATTTATTGGTATTTTAGCTACAGAAAAATGTTAATGAGCACTTTTACTTAATGAGGTCTTAGATTAGACCGAATATAAAATTATTACAGCAACAGTTTCATTCCTATGAGTAGGATTAACCAACATTGTAATTAGACAAGTCAATTCCAAATGTTAATTTCCGAAGCTGCCTTTCAGATCCTCCAGTCAACACGGGATGTGGTAACTTCCACATTACATCACATTTTTCCACAACATAAGTGGTAGACCATGTAGTGGCCATGCACCAAGGTACACCACTTGGGCATGGTCCAAGGTACACCACTTGGGCATGGTCCAAGGTACACCACTTGGCCATTTCATGGAAAATGGCTGACTACTTAATTGAGGTTAGGCTTAACATAATTTCTAACACACGTTATTATAGCTAAAACTGTGCTTTATAAGTTAGGCATTTTACTATAAAGTAATTTAAGTATGTTTAGGAACTATGAACACAAAATTCAACAGGAAAAAAATTACTTTTGATGGGTCAATTTCCTTTTTCAGGATTCATTCATTCAAATGAGCACCTTGACAAATAAGTTCAAGTTCAATAGGACCTCTGGTGGCAAGTGTACAAAATACATATAGCATTTTCTATACATCTGCACAGATGGTGCTAAAATCAACATAGGTTCAAGGTACACTTATGTCCAAGGTACACCACCTTCCCCTACAAAACCAATATCCATTATGAAATTAAATGTTGAATATTAGAAAAGCCAAAAACTTCACTTCTAAAATGTTAGCTAGTAGAAACGCCTTGAATCAAAACATGGTACAAAAGTAGTGAAAGAGAAGTACGCGAAGGAAAGCACATGTGACGTCAAAATCGACTCGGCCAATGAGAGTGCGTTTCGAAATGCTTCATCATTCCTGTTGTCGGTGCATCTTTCGCCCTCAATATTAAAATAAATAAATTTTTTTGTAAAATTTCACTTGCATATTTGAAATTAGAATGATTGTTTCTATTAATACGGATTGCTTTCACGCGTTTTTAAAAAGTGCTGAAGTTCCCCATTCAGCGCTCCAAGAAAATTCGCCATGACGAAAAAAGGGTGTTCCAAGTGGTGTGTGCAAAACAGAAAAGTAGCCAATCTACAGTGTTTACAATAGTAAGTTCCATAAGATTCACAACAATTTGTGAATTGACACGATTTTATCTTCGCTGACTTAAACTATTTTGACGTTAATCTGAGCTTCCTCTGGCTCGCATAAGCACATCTGCTTCATTTCTAACTGATCTCGGTTGAATAATTTCATCGAAAGTTTCATTATATTGTTACGAACATGGAAAGTCGCTTCCCAGCAATGTCAGTCTTATGGTTGGGAAGAGAGTTTTACACGGGCAGCGGCTGATCCGCGATCCCTGACCTTGGCGACAAATTTGGCGACCTTGGCGACAAATAGATGATTCCAGAAAATGCAACCCTTTTCTCGATATTTCTATTAGGAAAGGGAATACGCTTTAATATACGAGAAAACTCCTTGTGACGCCACGACCTGTCGGAGAAAGTATATAAGGACCGCGCTTGTATCAGAGGGAGTAGTGTTGATCCATTGGGAACGACTTTAGAGCTTCGTCCGCAGTGCGAGCTAGGAAGCTGGTGAGCTGAGCGCTATTTAAAGTGCAGTTATTATCGTTACTAGTTATTTGCTAAATATCAAAGTGCTGGACTGTTATTACCTTTGAATTGTTGAATGTTTACATTGGTAATCTGTGCAATATCTATTGTTTTCTGTTACCTGTGCTACGTGTTTTCCTGCACATTTGTTATTAAACCTTCATCCTCCATTATCCTGCGTGTTGGACTGTTTACACCATACACCCACAGAAAGACTATTGTAACAATATTGTAAGAAATATTGAGAATTCCTCATCTTCAACTCATTTTTTCGAGAAAAAGTTATTTTACACCGGAATGAATATAGTAACAGACTATTGGTAAGTTATGCCTAACATTGAGGAGGCTACTGGTTTTGTTTTGTAAACAAACCGATCGTTGCCATCGACAAAAGAGAAATTAATCTTTTTCCAGTGCCAATGTATCTTAGCGTTTTACATATAGAGGAAAAGGTGTAAATATGGGCCCCCTCTTTTGTTTTTGACTTAAAGTTACTTTCATTTTGAAAAATTCTGAATTTTTGACCTTCATTGACAACTATTACAAGTTTACTAAATGATAGGAGGCAAAACAATGATTAATACCAATTATTTCAATTCGAAAACGGAGATTTACAAAAAGCTTTTTAAAAAAGCACCAGAAAAAATGGGGTGCAAATATGGGCCCTCTCCATAAGAGTCGCAAAAATTAGTTTAAAATGTTTTAAAACAGGATAAAACAATACAAAATAGTAGAGAATTTATTTATTAAAGAAAAAATTTATTTACAGAAATCACAACCATAACTGGCTGTTTCAGCCCCGGTACAATCTAAGTGTGCCCACATTTGGCACATAACACATTTAACCCACGCTTTCCCGTGAGTGTCTTCAGAGAACTTTCCATCACAAAAGATGCAAGTTGCCTCCCTCGAGTCTGGTTTATCCCCATCGTTGATATCCAGGTTGATATCATCATCGCTGTCCACAAGGGGAGGATCATAGTAGTCTGATGAGTCCGATGATGAATCGTATAGTTTCGTGGGTCGAATTTTTTTTTTTTTTTTTGAAGGCCCTTGGTCTTCCCACCCCTTCCCCCTGGCCGCTCTCTTACCCCGGGAACACTCAAGGACGTCTTCTTGGGAGCACTTTTCTCAAGAGACTTGGTCAACTGATCCTTGTATGGTGATCCAGTGATGAGGCTGGACCTTGTTTCTTTGCGTCCACGAGTAGTGGTCTCTTCTTAATGTTGGAGACAGGAGATATGTCGAACGGAGAAACTGTATTTGAAGTTCCCGGGGAACATTTCGGTCTTTCAGCAGCCTCATCAATTGGTATTGAAAGGGTGCCCATATTTACACCAACCAAACCTAAGAAAGATGGCCGCTATCACATGTAACCAAAAAGCGTGTGTGACTAAAGGAGTGCTTCTAAAAGTAGCTTAGGATCTCTGCTTTCCGGATATCACTGTAAAATTATTTTAAACTAACCATAAGAACATGAAAAGAAAACGATTTCACATACCAGTCAAAAGTTTGCAGTCCAGAACAACACCAATTCGCTCAATAACTCACGCTGCATCCACACTACTTGAAAGAATGGTTCCAACTGTTGTCTGCTATCTTATATCAACAAGTATCGTCATCTACAGTCCTGGAGGCCAGTCTTCAGCACCTCCCATAGCCACTTTTGGAGGGGTGCCCATATTTACACCAGTGCCCGTTTTTACACCAGTTCCTCTATTAATTAAACAAAGCTAGAAAAAGTATTCCAAAATTTAGATGATTTAAATGTTGATTTTTTTTGTGAACATCAAATAATACGACCAGTACACATTTACCTGAAAAGATTACATCTAATCCGAAAATAGCCATCCTTTCAAATTACATTTATCATTCTTGAAGTCTTTGCTTAAGGTAATTTTTTCAGAATGGCATGAGTCGATATTTTTTTTAAAAATTCCGTTTATAATATTTTTTAATTCTAAACGGGTTGTAATATTCGTAACGAATAAAAAAATAAATATTTGTAGAATTATTAAAACATTTAAAGAAAAGAAATTAATTAAATAATAAATCGTTTGGTCATAAAAAAAATTAATATAAAAAATATCGTTTGGCTGTAAAAGAAATTAATTAAAAAATCGTTTTGCATTAATTATTTTCTAATGGTTGTAAAAATAGTGTGACAACGATATATTTGTCTTTTGCTAACATTGCCTAGCAACGGAGAAGAATAAAGAGGATTGAACATGGAATTCGATGTCAGTCAGTGATGTAACGTTTGTGATGCAAGTGTATGTGTTTGTTTTACATGTTTGTGCTGTAGAAGATGTCTAATAAACATATTATTTTTGATAAAGAAGTTACCACGTTTATTCATGCCATGCTGAAATACATAAAAGGGTATTTACATAAAGAGTGAGTCAAGTAAAGTCATATTATAGGTATATAAAATCTACCAGGTAAAAAAATATTAATCAGTGATTTAAAAAATTAATCAGATTTCTTAAAGCTTTCAGTATTTCTATAATTTGACTTGTGTAGTTTCTGCAATCAGTGACTCCATTATAAGTTCAAATTGCAGCATTCTTGTTAAATATAAAATTAAAGAATAAATAAATGTATTTTTACGCTTGAAATACTTGCACCAAAACTTGCTTTTTATTTTTAAATTTAAACGTTACTAACATAAGATTATAAATTAATTTATTTAAAAAAATCACATGGTTTGTGTATAACCTATCCAGTTACAGCGAAAGCAACTTTTCGTGAATTGACTTCTATATCTGCAACACAAGTCAGAAAGTATTTTGTTTCTTTCAGGTTAGAACAATGCAGTAAAAATAAATATCTGAAAAAATATTCAGTCGAAAAAGCTGAAAAAATAAAATCGTGGAACGAAAAATCAGACTGCTTCGAAATCTCTTGTCAGTTTTATTCCTGGCGCTGTTAAAAATGATAGTGCGCAGTGTAATTTGCTCAGTATGGAAATAACTGCCATTTTTCAAAGAAGAAAGCGAAACAGTATTTTTCCAGACAGCTTCCAATTTCGAACACTGAAAAGTCGATTTATTTCTTGTTTCTTATTCATGATGAAGTCTTCGGCATTTTTCTTCAGACGCTACAGATGGTTGACTCTGTCTTTATTTGTGGTCAATTTTATTGTGGTATTTTATTGTTTTTTACACTGAAGTAACACAACAATCTGTCTATTTTCATTTAATAAATTATTCGCTGTATATCTAATTATAAAAAGTATTTGATATTCATATTCATTTGCGAAATTCTACGACTTTGAAACAAGGAAATATTTTTCATGTTGTGAAAAAAGAGCTGACTCAGAGGAAAATTCTGATTAAGGTGTAAAAAAAGTGGACTCAAGATCGTCTTCAGGAAATGTCGTAATATATTGACAAAATGGTCAGAGCCTTATCACTGAAATAAATCAAATAATCATCTTGATGTAAGGGTTTTTTTTATTTAGCGGATTGTACTGTTTTTCGTATTTAATGTTTTAATTCCGCCTGAGCATTAAGAACAACACCACTGAGTAGCACTAACTATAACAAGTCAGTCAAAATTAATGTAACTGTTTGTCCCTTGTGAGATATCTTCGTGTTTTGTGAATGTAATAAATTCAAATGATTTTAAAAGAGCCAGTTGGTTTCATAATTATCGATTAATGATGTTTTATTTTCCTAATTATGTCCCGCAAACGGTCACTTGCTTGTATAAAGCCATAAAACAATGAACATTTCAGTACGCGTTTCTAAGATTTATGGCTATAGAAAGTGCTCCTTGAATTTGAATATATTTAGTTTTAAATATGGGAATGAATTATCTCCAATATCGATTACTAGCGCATAAAACTAAATTCTACTTAAATATATCATTCATCTTTTAAATACATTTGGAGTACATATAGGATTATCTAACAAGGGCGTATAGATGCATCGCGTAGATTTCCATGTGTTCCCAACTTAAATTGTCACTGACTGGGGAAACCAGCTGGAGTGCTCTCCCTCGACTTTATCGCATTCTTTCAAAATATGCAAAATTTTATGTTTAGCTTCGTCGAGAATCGAGTTGGCACTTTTAGGAATAGTAAAGCTTCGCTCTCTCTTTGGTGTAGAGACCGCATAAAGAACTTCTTTTTCTTGCACATCGTGCTTCTTAAATCCTCATATTCATACAAATAAACAGACCGAGTTGACATATTTGATCCAAAATTTCATACCTATCTATAATTATTATAGTGACTACATGAAAAATTTGATCACTGTGTTTTTGAATCACAGGTTTGATATGCATACGGATGGACAAACCTCTCGCTAGCAAATTTTTTTCATCCAGATTATTCGGTTTTTGAGTTAATCTGACAAATTTCGTCGAAAATTTGATACTCATCTACAGATCTAATGATAAAACTACATGCCAGATTATTTCTATCTACCTTGTTTCGTCTTTATCATACTCACGTGCATGCGAATTGACAGACTGACAAATACTCAACCGGATTATGGCCCAAAATTTTATACAGATCTGCAGCTATAGTGATGAAACTATATGGTTTTCAGTTATCATGTTGACGTACACACGGACGGACAGACAGACTTCCACGTGACAGATTTCGTCCAAAATTTGTAGCAATTTCCAAAATACCAAAGACCAAACTTTGTCTGTCTAGCTTGTTATGATCTTGAGTTATCGTGTTCACATTTTAATGTATTTCAGCATAGCATTAAGAATCGATTAAGCCTTCTCTATCAAAAATAATATGTTTATTGGACGTCTTCCACAGCAGAAACATGTAAAACAAACACATACACTTACATCACAAACGTTACATCACTGACTGACATCGAATTCCATGTTCAATCCTCTTTATTCTTTTCCGTTGCTAGCCAACGTTAGCAAAAGACAAATATATCGTTACCACACTATTTTTATAACCTTTAGAAAAGAATTAATGGCAAACGATTTTTCTAATTAATTTCCTTTTCAGCCAAACGATATTTTTAAATTAATTTCTTTTATGACCAAACGATTCTTTTATATAATTAATTTCTTTTCTTTAAATATTTTAATAATTCTACAAATATATATATATATTTTTATTCGTTACGAATATTACAACATACAAATAGACAAAGCGAGAGAGATTGTTTACTTATTCTCAGGGAGTTCTGAGAGGTGGAGATATATAAAAATTTCCACATCGAATATTTTGACTATCGCAATACTTTTTCCTTTTATACTTTCTGTAAGAGAAATTACAAAGTTTAAATTCTGCTTTTAACGTAAATGTTGTAAACACGAGTAAGAACGCATCAGAAATATTAAATAAACTTATTTTAGTAATATAAAATCGTTATAATACTTCATATATATTTTTAAAAAATGCTTGCTTAAGAACAAAACAAGTTGCAAGAAGCTTGGATTCCATAGATATAAATACTAATAAAGGAATTTTTAATTGTGGAAGAGTTAAAAATACAAAAATAATAACAGACAACGATTAGAAGTAAGAATCCGGTGAATGCCTTCATCAGAGGCCATTCATCCATGCAGATTCAAAACTAGAATAGGTTTTTTGTAGAGGAAAAAGACTTTAATATTAATTTGCTCTATGGTCTGAACCTATTCCGAAATATATTGGAAAGAAAAACATTTATCCACAAAGAAGAAATTAAAAACAGTCTTTAAAACAAAGAATGAAAAAAATAAATTTCTTCTTCGTGGATAAATGTTTTTCTTTCCAATATATTCCGGAATAGGTTCAGGCCTTAGACGAAATTAATATTAAATTCAGACCTTAAAGACTTTTTCTTCTACAGAAAACCTATTCTAGTTTTGAATCTGCATGGATGAATGGCCTCTGATGACGTCATCCACCGGACTCTTATTTCTTATCGCTGTCTACTTTTAATTTTTGTATTTTTAACTCTTCCACAACTAAAAATTCCCTTTATTAGTATTTATATCTTTGTATTTCGCAATTTTCTCCTGGTTGATGCTGCATTTGCGCACACCAATTAAATTGCTTCTATTATTTTTTTGTCTTTTTAGAAATTCAATCCTTAGATTCCACAGTTTTTCCAACAAAGCGATGCGTGAAAAAAGCAAGCGAATTGTTAAGATTCAGCATCCCAGCCCTAATTAATATTTAAAAGCCACACAAACATACATTTCCACACAAAAAAAGAAAGAAAAACAGAAGAAAAAGAAAAAACTTCTCGTGTTTTTCTTAATTATTTTCTTGATGCAAAATCTCACCAAGCAGTCAGTGTCATTTTTTTCCTTTCCTTCTTGATTTCTGAAACTTTTCGTGCAAGTGTCTTTATTTAAACATATCAACACGGGCATATCAGCATCGTGAGAAGACACCAAATGTTCACTCCTGTAATCTCCTACTTTTCGGTATAATTTAATTTATCAAGCTCTGATTTTTTTCCTTTCTCCAGCGACCTTTCCTCCTATCTTCTTTGAAACTTTTATTCCTCCGTTGGGTACTTTGTCATCCTTTTGACACCTCAGACTGTTGTAAATCAGGGACTCGGAGATTTTAGAAAAGTTTCTTGGGTTTTTTTCTTGATTATTATTTGTTATTTATTTTTTATCCATTATTGTTTTCCAGAAAAGCAGCATAAAGAATAACTGATTATTATTTGCTTGCGA
Source organism: Araneus ventricosus (assembly GCA_013235015.1). NCBI lineage: Eukaryota > Metazoa > Arthropoda > Arachnida > Araneae > Araneidae > Araneus > Araneus ventricosus. The sequence continues at coordinate 57,615 of BGPR01002824.1, read as the reverse complement.
ATGAAGGCGAAGGGAAAACAACGGAGTTAAAATGCTTTAAGTGATTAATGATATTCCCTCGCTTCTTCTTTTCAAGGAGATTTAAACGTTTGTTTTGAAGTTTTCTCGGCTCTGTGTTTTCAGCTTTTTTCTTCCTACTCTTTTTCCTGTTTCGTTCATGTTGGTAAAAAACAATGAATTTGAAATTGAAATATTTTCTCGAGTTAAGTGCTTGTAAGCATTGTTTTCCAAAGCGGAGTAAAAGTGCAATTTTTCGTGGTGCAATGACAGTAAACAAATCTAAGAAACAGTCGTCATTCTTTAAAAAAATGAAAAAAGTGCCACAAAAGCCTCGATATTGAAACCAGAAGATGGATTTTAGAAGAACAAAACATCAGATGGAAATCTTCCACAAAATAATGCATAGTAGTAAATATTTTCTTGGAGAGATTCACGGGAATTATTTTAATTCTTGTCTCAGATCTTGAAATTGAGGTGGTTAAAAAAAATAGTGTCATGTTGAAATGACAAAGTTCTTTTGTTTTTCACTAAGATTTATGAACAGATTCAAATTTCAACAATTTCTACTTTTTATATGTAATAATTTTCTGTGTTTAATTTGAAATATTTAATCCACATTTATTTTAATCCTAATTATTAATAATTTTCTGTGTTTGATTTGAAATATTTAATCCACATTTATTTTAATCCTAATCATTAATAATTTTCTGTGTTTGATTAGAAATATTTAATCCACATTTATTTTAATCAAAAATGTTAATTTTCTGTGTTTAATTTAAAAACTTCCATTCCATGTGTAACTATATTAGGAACATTGTTTGGTATTTTGCAAAGCATAGTGGAGAGCAAAAACAGATTCACGGCTGCGATTTCTCCCCTTTTCATGCACTTGTTCAAACCCAATTATTAAATCCACACTTCTCAGTTTGAAGGCACGCCGACTCCTTTCGGAAAGTTACCAAAAGAACCCGAAGTCTCTGGTTGCCTTTCCAGAACAGAAATTGGTGCTTTCTTTGCTGACCCCTGACCTGTTTTTGAGATTCGCGCCTCCTTGGACTTTTGGTCTAAAGGAAATGCTTGTCCACTATTTTCTTGACCACCTGACAAGACACGCCTCTATTTCCGTTCCACGGTGACAGCTTAACGCAATAACTTCTTAAAGTTAAGCCCTTTTCCCAATTAAAAGAAAGCTCTTGTATTGGCTGGAAATAAAGCAGAGTCTCACTCCAGTTGGTCAAATTGTCAGCGATAAAGTCAGGTTCTAGCCACTCAAAACAAAAACCTTGTGGTTTGGCGAATTTTGCTCTGCTTGGCACATAAAATCTAATTCTCCAGGAGCCTTTCTCTATATTCAAATTTGGCATTGTTGGGGAGGGCTTGGCGGCTCCCGGGCTATTCAAAATGGCAGTGTTTGCGAGTGAAGAAGGACTTTTTCTTGAGAAAAGGAGGAAGGGTTTTTTTTAAAGTAAGATTCTTTCCTTTTGGAGAAAAATTTAGCAGCAAGGAGAGACGTTCTCATGGAGATGGTGATTTGCTGCCAAAGAACTCTGCTAATAGCCGTGACACAGGCGTTGCTTGCCGCTGCGTCGGTTTTGTGTATGGCAGACGTGTTAGGCCTAGAAAACCTTTGAAATCAATTTGTTTGGTTTCGAGTTGGGGTCCTGCTAGTCAACATGTTTCCGGGTACTGAGGATTCCATCCGGAGAGAAAACTAGCCTTCCAGAAATTCCCTAAGCCTTCCAAACTACATGCCCTCGCTTAATACTCAAGCGCAGCCCCCCCAAAAGATGTCCAGAGAAGCACCAGAAGATGTTCAGATGCTTAGAACGCCTGTTTGATCGCCAGTCCACCTGAAGAAGTCCAGATACCAGAGACTGCCTGATGCTCACACACATAGTGAAAGAATAAATTGGGAAATCACAGATGACCAATGCCAAATGAATTTCCGTCGGGGGTCGTCAGGCAAATAACAACAAAGATAAGTTCTTTCCTTTTCATTAAAATTAATTTATAATATAAAGAAAGTAATGTCATAAGAATAAACTTAAATAAATTAGGTAAAATCGATTGCAGCTGAAATTGGCTTTCACTCAAATATTTCCAGGACTGATTGGCTGTTATCTTATTTAAATCTGTATTAAAACTTTACAGTGCTTGTTCAAATTTATATATATTTCTAAACTAAGTGACATCTCCATTTAAATGAAGTTTCATTTATAAATTGAAAATAGTAATTCTAGTTGTTTTTGATAGTTTACATTATATGAACTATCATTCATATTTACATTTTGAGAGCAACAGATGTTGATCTTTGAGTGTTTTTGTTATTACTGATTGATCTGCCCATCCTAAATACTAGATTAACTCAGAAACAATATATTTAATGATACGTGTAACTGCTAACATAGTTTTGAAAAAAATTATAGAAGTAGGTTAACATGATTTAGGTAGGGTAATATTTTGTGCAGATCTGACCTGAAAGCATGTGCTTTGTTCTGAGTGATTATATACATATATGTGGAAGGGCCCTCTCCTGATTTCAAAAGTATTTTGCATATGTTTATTTAACCAAGAGTAAAATTAGATCTTTAATAAATTGTTATGTTTATTCAAATATGCTTCTGTCATCATTTATCTCACACATACACTGACTTCTAGAGAGTTATCCCGATCTGACCTTCTTTTGAATTTGTATTTTAGAACATGGATGTTTTGTTGCTGTTGTTTCATGTCCCCCTGGTCCAAATACTAAACCAGGTCCATGATACTATGTCGCTCTAATAGTACCACAAGTCCATTTTCCCCCTCATTCCACAGCAGCCCCGCAGAGGCGCCAATACAGTCAATGACATGAGCATGAGAAGCAGGACAGGAAGAAGGGCAAGAGGAATAAGTCTTTTCTTTGTAGACGAATTTCAAGCTTTTGATATGGTCACTACGAAGTCTGGCCAATGCAGTCTGTGCGGATCTTGTACCTTCGGATGTAGAGACAGACCATGACGATTTCCAGCATACCATTCGTGTTCGGGAGGGACTTTCCAAGTAGAATTTGCTTTAACCCTGTGGATAGAAAATATTTCGGACGCGAAGAGTTCACCAGAGGCAGCAGAAGGAAGATCACTTCCCTCTTTCGCAAGCAAGTCCGCCACCTCATTGCCGAAGACTCCAACATGGGAGGGAATCCATTGAATGCAAACTCTGCTTTTCTGTGAAAGTGTAACAATTTTGGAAGTAATTTCTTGACCGGTTTTTTCTGGAATTTTCGGCAAATTTTTTAAGTATTCGATTGAACTAATCAGAATGCGATTGGTTCATGACTATGGGTGAGATACAGCTTCAATTTCAATCGAGGTACCACATGGGGAGAAGTCTGACTTTGCCCCTATGCCTGTTAGTGTTAGCTGGGAATAATGGATCACGCCTCGGGTGGCCCTACCAGGAGAATACACTCCCGACGTACATCACCCACTCCTCCCAGGAACACCCCCCTTGCCTGCATTGAGGATGTTTTGTTAAAACCAACACAACGCAAATCTCTTTTGGCCATTGGCTTAAAACGTTTAAATTAATCAAATGCGGTGTACTGTTACTCTTAAAATCTAACCTTTTGCCTTTTGATTCTTGTGTATTTACTATTATGGTATCTAAATTTTAAATTTATTGTAGGCATATTGTATTATATTGTGCTTTAAATCAAAAACCTCAATAACAAACCACCACCACATAATTTTAAACTTCACCATTACAATAGAAATTTAATAACAATTTTTACAGAATTTACTGGTTCAAACTTGTCTCTTTAAAGCAATTCTATTAAAACATGCATATAAACAAGGAAACTAAAAGCAACCAAATGAAGAAAATTTGAC
>BGPR01002824.1:30705-44012 GCA_013235015.1 Araneus ventricosus | reverse complement strand
ATTGGGGTTGATTTTCACGATGCGAAGACTTGTTGAAGGTCGTTATAGGAAAATGATCTTTCACATCCCAAGAAGTTATTGAGAAAAGATTTAATAGAAAAGCACAATTCTCTTCTTAAGCACTTAAATAGTAATGTGAGAAATCCATGCATTTTCATGAAACAATGGGCCTGCAAATATGTCGAAGACCCTTAAAGAATCATTGGGCAAATGCAAAGGAAACAGATGAAATCAATAACATTAACCGCTTAACTTAAAAGCCCGAGAAAACTCGTGCATCGAACTGTCGCATATTTAGTCTTAAAACTAAAATTTATTCATTAATTAGCTTTATAATTTTACACAAAAATTACGTAGAATCTATAAAATTCTCAAGTATTATATGCCTTCTGATATGAATGAAAACGACAACTCCTTTCCAAAGCCAAACTGATCATCTTAGTATCAGACAGCAAAGAAAATGAAACTTTTAAGTGGTTAACGAATCCTCTTCTCAAAACTGTCTTTTTTTTTTAAAAAAAATGCATGTAAGAAGTTCCACGAGCTCATAAGAGTTAATACGTGGTAGTATTTGGAGACTCATTATTTAATTTTATAATTTCAAATAAATAATTTTGGGGGAAAAAATAGACGGGAGGCTGTCTCTGCGAAACGGGCGCTGGGATTGAGGGGCGTAGACTTACTTACCTTACTCAACTGTGAATTTCTGTGACTAAAGTAGCTGTATGTGACCATTAACTCTATAGTCTATAGTGACTGTTAGTCTAGAGTGATTATGTGACTCTATCTATGTAAAATTCTTCGTGATTTTCACCAACTTTGAAGCTCTACTGTGACTAAACCGTAATCACAAATTCTAAACTTCTATTTGCAATCTTTAATGTCTATCTTTCTAAGTTAAATGAAACTGAAACCAACTCTCTATGTTATTTGGTTGCGGAGCTATAAGCGTTTAACTTTTGCACGAAATTCGACGTAATTCAACAATTCTTGAGTGATATTTCTCACGATTGATGAATGAATTGCCTTAATCTGCGTGCACGTGCATCGGTTGCCGTGACGTCATCAAAATTTTTCGTAATTTTCACCAATTTTGCAGCTCTACTGTGATTGAACCGTAATTAAAAATTATAAAATTCTTTTTGCAATCTTCGATGTCCACCTTTCTCTGTTAAATGAAACTAAAACCAACTCTCTGTGTTAATTGGTTGCGGAGCTATAAGCGCTTAACTTTAGCGCGAAAAACGTCATAATTTTTTCCTTTCCCGACACACATTTACACCACTATGGAGAGACGTAATTCTACGTCAAAAGCGAAAGAAAAGTCACGATTTAAAATTTAGTCTCTATTAATCAAGTTTTCGATTATCTGAGGTGAATACGGTTTCAATCTGCTTGGAAAATCAGGGTTTTACTGAATTTAATTTTGAAGGTTTTGGAAATTGAAATTTGTTTTACCCTTTTTTACTTCTGCACTTATTTAAAAACGAATTATTTATATGATAGAGTAGCAAACACAAGGGACTCGAACAAGGTCTCGAATATGAATTTCAGATTTTAAAAAAAGGGTGGAGTACAGTATTGCAAATTACACCCTCAGAATCTAATTTGCTATGCAAAATTTAACCAATTTCTACCCACTATATAAAAGACTATTTATGTAATAAAATTATTAATTTTGTAAAAATGTAGTATTGGAATTATTTCAGTAATAATAGCCGTATATCAAAATGTAGAAAATAATTTTCTTATCAAAATATTGATGTCAAAGCAAATATCGTAAATTCATGAAGAAATACTCTAAGTGAATGAGAAATGTAATTACATTCATGAGATATTTTAATTTTTAATGAATACATTTAAGAATTTTCTTTTCATAGTCATTGTGGCATAATTTCCCTTTTGCATTGCTTTCAGTGTTTCACGCTTCTATGACTTTTGATAAATTATTGTGTAAATTTTAGTCATAAAAGCAAGCTTTTTAAAAATTTTTTTAGTTTATATCATTTTCTTTTTAATTTTGAGGAAAATTCATAATTTCTAATAAAGAATAAGTGAATTTCAGTTTTTCTTAATAAAGAATAAGTGAATTTCAGTTTTTCTTAATAAAGAATAAGTGAATTTCAGTTTTTCTTAATAAAGAATAAGTGAATTTCAGTTTTTCTTAATAAAGAATACGATAATTTCAGTTTTTCTTAATAAAGAATAAGTGAATTTCAGTTTTTCTTAGTAAAGAATAAGTGAATTTCAGTTTTTCTTCCGTTTTTCTTAATAAAGAATAAGTGAATTTCAGTTTTTCTTAATAAAGAATAAGCGAATTTCAGTTTTTCTTAATAAAGAATAAGTGAATTTCAGTTTTTCTTCCGTTTTTCTTAATAAAGAATAAGTGAATTTCAGTTTTTCTTAATAAAGAATAAGCGAATTTCAGTTTTTCTCAAATTCCCTACCAAATGGGGCCTCTGGAATTGAATCAAAACTAGATAAAATTAAGCGATTGATTAATGATCAAGTTCTTTAAATGTCAATATATTGTATCTTCATCGGGAGCATACAACAACACAGAATATCAGAACACTAGTTCATCAAGAAAAGATAGGAAAACCATATATAAAATTCCACCTTCACGAAAGAGAAACAAGTGAAATTCCATCAGAGCATATAAAATTCAACTGGAATAAAGAAAACTCATATAAAAACGATTTCTCACAGAACTATTGAAACGCCCTCACCCAAAGACAACAGACATCTAGACTAATTTTCTGACGCCACGCTTCCTATGAACAAAAAACAAAGCAAACTATTCCACTATTGCAAGCAAGTATATAATAAAGGAGCGATAAAGCAGCACCTACAGCTCTTTTTTTTCGTCCTCTTAATGTAACGGCACACAGATCGCAACCTCTGCCAACCATAAGTAAATGATGGAAGGTGATAACCATAAATCGGATTACATTTTGCAGATTGGGTTACCGGAAAAGGGATTTTATCGCCTGGGATTCACGCGAGATTCTAAAATCTTCAGATAGGTAGGGATTTTCTATCTGTGGGAAAAATTATTATCGTGTTCGCAAACATAATCGAGTTATTCTTAGCTCGTTATTTTTCTTTGCATTTTCCGCATTTATTTCATATAAGGATATCTTTTTTTCAGCATGCATGAGTCACTTCAGAGTTGACAAAGTTCCGTTAGTTTAAAGCAAATAACATGTTCAACAAAATCTAAGATACAGTGAAACTATTAGCTATAATTTGTTAAGAAAGGTGAGCCGTCAGACTTATCACGCCAACAGAACAAGCAACGGTTTATAAGTATTTTAATTCTGTTTAAGGGGGCATATGATTGTTAAACCTCGAATATTTTCGATTTTATGAAATTAATATATATTATTTCCCTGTCTTTTCTGGACAATTTAAAACAACCCGCGTTAAAAAATTCCCATAATTATGCAAGTTATGTGGAACAATGTATCAGCTCTTCAACGTAAACGTTGAATATGAACATATCTTTAAAGCACTATACCTCAAAATGTGTTTTTTTTATATTGCGCGCACGATATCTCGAGAACTATTGAATATTTTTACATAAAATTTGTACTGAGTATGTATTGTGCTATGTTCTACAAATTGAACCACAGTTTGTATATATTTTCACAAATTTGTTTTGGGGGGAGGGGTAGAAATGTTGAAATTTTGACAATTTTTAACATTTTTATTTTAAATTGATATATAAAATGGAAATTAAATTTAAATGTTAACAACTTGAGGTTCAGTTTCTTAAACAAACTGTTTGGATTACTTACATATCCAAAATATTGTGTTTAGACCAATATTTTATCCGTAATCATGCGCGCAAAGTGACTATCTCATTTTTTTCTCCAAAAATTATACCCTATTTATTAGTCTCTCAAATAAATACATATCAATATAAATATTTGAAAATGTGTGGACAATAACAGGAAGAACAGATATTTTCTAGAAAAAGAGTTAGTTTTTGAAATGTTTTGTTTTAGAGATATAATGCATTGAATTTGACAGTTTTCTCTCCATTCTTCGGAGGTTTAAAAGGCATTTGTCCCCTTAAAAAAATTTAATAGTGCTTTATGAGATTTAATATTTTTTTTTGCCTGGTATAGAAGTTATAGAGCACAGAGAATTTTTATTGCTAATTTTATTACTTTTAAACCTTACACGATTTTGTAATTTTAGATGTCATATTGCCCACTCAAAATAGCTCTTTAAGATGCTATATGTTTCACGTAGAAAGCCAGTTTGCTTTCCAACGAGAAACTCAGGGTTAATCTATTCCAGTATCTGGAGTTGCAAATACAGTAGACTCCGCGTAATGTGATACTTCGGGTCTTAAGATTTTTGATAACATTAACCGATTGATAACATTAACCGATTGATAACAATAACCGAATTGGGTAACATACACTATAATTTTATCACATCAAGGGAAAAAAGGGAGAGACACTTACCTCAGGATTATCTATATTTTATTTCAAAACTAAAAATTAAAAAAAAATCACTAATTGCTGTTTGTCGGCAATTATTTCTTAACATTTCATTTATATACTGTTCTTACTCGTATTTTTTTTAATTGTTGAACGATGCTGCACGACCCATTTCCCAATATCAAGGGCTTGCCTCATTTTGGCGTTCGTTGGAGGGTTTTCTTCAACACATTCGTCCCCGTCGGAATCATTAATTTTTATTGCTTGGTCTTGCTCACAAACAGCTTGGCAAATTTCCAAGTCTGTTAGTGTGGCAGCTACTGGAATGTCCTCGTCGATGGACATCCACTCATCACACTCTTCTTTCTGCATACCTTCAGGAGGTTCAATGACAATTATCGACGGTCACGTCTCTTTCCTCTAAATGAACGACCTTCAAAGAGAGGTTATGAAAGATAAACTCCGAAATTCTTGGGATGTGTGGGGGAAAGTGGCCCTCCCAGATGTTTCCTTAGAAGTGGAGCGATAAATTCTACGAACGTCAATCGTTAACGCTGGTTGAAAATGAAGGATCGGTCAATTCCCTACTTCAAAACTGTCAACATTAATCGATGTAGTGATCACACTAAACGAATAATTTTGTGTACATTTGAATACTTCGGTTCGAAACCACAGCATTTTGATAATGTAAGGCGAATGGTAACATTAAACGCGATCACATTAAGCGGAGTCTACTGTATCATGCATATAGTGAATATCACGATAGAAAGAAAGACGCATTTCAGTCTTGGTTGCTATTCGTTAAAATACAAAGCAGCGAATGAAAATTAAAAATCAAGTCTACATCATTATCATTAATATCTTTTACTTATCAAGAATCTTCTTCCTAAAACTTAAATTATTTCTTAATTATAATTATTTTAAAAAGGCTTTTCCCTCTCATTATTTCTGTTTTGCACCATGTGTCTCAGATCGATCTACTGTAATCATGCACCAGTTAAATCACAAATCAGTGGAGAATCCAGAATTTGGGTCTGCCCACCCGTACCCAAATTCTGGATTTGTCACTGGTTTGATACAAAGTTCACCACTAGGTTTGATCCAAAATTTTTATGCTGAGGTCATAAAAATTTTGTATTGTATTGACGAATGTCAAACTTCGTGGCTTATGTAAACCAAAACACTTTAACTTTAGAGACTTTCCTCACCTGACAATAAGAATCATAAAGAACACTACAATACTTTCGATAAATAATTTAATAAAATATACAATGCAATAACTAGCTATAAAATGTTTTCAACCGCGTCAACGCTACAAGTGGAATGACTAGAAAAGTAGGAAAATTTTCGAGCCTGTCAAGCTAGAAATTAAGAACAAACAGTTGTAGTGATTTAAATAAAATAAAGAATTTTGGTTTAGCTCTGGGGGGCTGCAGCCCGATAGCCCCCTCCCCCCGGATCGCCACTGAGTCAAATCAAACCTAGATTCATCATGATAATTTCTACTTTTCGAAAGTTAATTCTCATGTTTTTCTGAAGATAACTATGCACTTATTTTTCTGTTTAATTCTTTTTCATTAAATCAAAGCTTCTTAAATTTTTTACATTAGTGATATCATTTTATTTTCACAAAAATATTCATGGCCCACAAAAATATTCATACGGGTTTGAAGTATTAATTACTAATTTACAAAATTAACAGACGAAATATATTGGTTTGTAAAATTAAAAACAAATATTTCAACTTGAGATGATTTTCTAAATAATTTTTACCTCTTAGTATTTTGAGTTCTAACAGATTTAGATGCTATCTGTGTTTTTGCCATCCCAGAAATCATGACCGTAACCCTTATTCTAGCAAGCAAATATTGTCATTCAACCATTTCTCGGCTCATGTCAAAATAAACATTTGTGTCATCATTGTGACACTTAACGTTAAACGAAAACGTTAAACTTTATCTCTTATTATCTTCATTGAGGTAAGTTTATAATTTTTTCTCAATGAATTTAGTTTAATAAAGTTCTTGTAGGAAGTGCAATTGTTGAAACTGTCCAGAATTTTTGAAAATACTCAAATGAGATCAAATGGTTTTCCAGTGGAGTTTGAGCTTTTCTTTTACAAGGAATGATGTTGTTTTGTGTACTTTTTCGCCTTTGCTGCTTAAAGACAAAATTAGGGCATGCTTATCAAATGACTTCATCTGAAAATGAAATCCTTAATTCATTTCTTTGCAATGATATCACTCAGCACCTGAAAATTATCAGGTCCAGTTCTGTAGAATGCTTCCCTGTGACTGTATAATTATAGTATGATTTCGTATTAACGATGTTCTGGAAAATTCTTCTTCAACAAAGCATCGTAGAAAACTGCTTCATTTTAACACGGATCACGAGTTTATCTCATATATATATATATATATATATATATATATATGCAATAATAATTTTGTTGGTGTAGTCGTTAAGTAATGAACAAGCCAAGTAAATAACTAATTTTCATTTATTTTTTCAGATATGATGAGAGTGGCGGAATATACGTATATCTCGTGTGAAAGTTTCAAGACAAAATGATCTTAAAAATCCCTGCGTTCTCTCAGATAGGGGATTGCCATTTAAACACGTGATAAAATGTAGGACATATTAGCTATTTTTAGCAAGTTACGTAAGTGTTTTAGGGAAAAATCTGGCGCCAACAAGTCAAGATTTTCTGTGGTCGTGTGGAAGCGATTAAAATATTCTTTTAGTAATAAATACTATCCTACCGCCAGGAGAAAAACCCTGAGCAGGGTTGCCTCAAATGGACGAGTTGAAGAAAAGAGGGATACAGATATAAAATGAACCGCAACATTTGGCAACCTAAGCGCACTTCCGTTAGGCAAGGAATTCGTTTTCGAACGAAGTACAAAGATAAATGATATTTCCGCCGGTTCTATCTACGTCAAATGAAATAAGGCCCTTTCCTTCACCCCCAAAATGCAGTGGAATAACCCGTTTCCATAACGACCGCCACAGGCATGTCTGGTGTCTAGGATTTTTCTCGTGGTGGTAAGACAGTATGCCCAAATGCGTGATTTAATAGACCTCCAGCGCGGGAAATAAAACGAAACTGGAATTTAAGAAAAGTGATATTAGAATTTAAAGTAAAATTAAGTGAGATTATTATATATATATATCAATGTCATGAAAATCAATCAATGTTGAAATTAAATGGAAAGACTGTAGTTAATCGGTAAAAGCGTATAGATGCTCATCAGGGTAAGTAAAATCTATACGAACCGCTAAAAAATTAGAGAAATCATAATGCTTTCTGCTAACAGTGCTAGCATAAAGCTAAAAACACTGTCCTTTAGCCCGAACATTATGATAGACCAAGAATTCAAATGAAATACCGAAAATTAAAAATAATTTTACGAACCTAAGACTGAAGGATGCAACCAATGGGAGACGTGACAAAGGGATGAACCTAACGCGTCATGTATATATATATATATATATATCATTGAAGTTAGGGAAATCCCTAAATTCTGAATTGAAGATCCATTCACTGAAAGAATTACAAAGAGCTTCACATTTATTAAAAAAACATAAAACGAAATTTATAGATATCTCTTAGCTGAACATAAGCTAGATATGAAAATGATTTCATATAAGAATTCATGAAGATCCCTTAGTTGAAAGCAACCTGATATGAGAGATATTTTTATATTGTTTCCTTTCAAATTTTGTTTCAGTAATTTACAAATATACAAAATTTGGTATTACTGTAATACAATTTTTTTTAAAATTTCCCAATAACGCCTACAAAGTATCCCTCATCTTTTTCAGTTTCACCCACGCATCCCTCATTTTTCCCTAAAAAGGGAAACTCGAGAGAAATGCTGGAAAAAAAAAATTTCTCCCCATCCAACCAAACTCTAATGATTTCCATCATTATTTCTCCCACTCTCCCCTCAACTATAGAGGAGTAGAATTAAGTTCTATTAGTTGGAACACCTTTGCCATCTCCCTTCCTATTGTTCTGAATCAAACCGTTAAAGGTGCTGAAAATCACTATCATTGCGCCGGAATCGAATTGGAATCGACGCCGCAAATGGTTTCTGGATATGCACTTAATTCCGAATCGGGTGCTTTATCACTATTTTGTGGTTTACCCATAAAAATAGCTTCCTTTCTTCCATTTTCGTGGCAGAGGTTTAACTTTTTATACTTTTTGGCATTTCTTTTGAAACTAATGATCAAACAATGTATTTTGACTTTTAAAGACGTCGTAAGAACAATGTTTCAGGGAGGGTCGTTTGAACAACAGGGCGGGTGCTTGTCAAATAAAGAAAATTACATTTTGAAAAATTCCACGCAGTATTCCACCAGTTTTTATTCTTTTTAATACTTGCGAATTTTTTATGTTAAAACCCTCTGAGCGGCGCAAACGTCTTTTTACGTTTTTCATGTTCAGTTCAAAAGCGGATAGCTCGTATTTATATGTACATTTTCTTAAACAATCATGGATAAAGTGTTCTTAAGATTTCAGAGATATAATTAAATGCAAAAAAGATCGATTCATTTACTTTAAAGCTAAGTTTTCTAACCTGATAGCTAAAAGTGCAAAATAATTGGGCGCTCAGAGGGTTAAAGAAAATAAGAGCTAAAAATAGATCTTTTTATTTCATTCGACGTCTTTTTTCTATCTTCGTCGCATCTGATGCAGAATTATCGATCTCTAGATTTTTTGCTTATTTTTGACGTTTCAGATCTCCAAGAAGAAGCCGCAGTGGCCTAGTGGTAAGGTCTCGGCCTCGATGGCCGAATGGTTCCAGGTTCGAAACACGATTCAATTGATTATCCGTCGTATGTTGGGCCTGTTGAAAGTTCATAAGTAGGGGACAAACGTCCTCCCGCTGGTGTGGTGCGGAAGTTTGGAGAAGGGGTGCCAGCTCAGATGTTGTCTTCTCCGTTTGACGCAGTTCAAAACTACTAGGTCCATCCGAAGATAGACTTCGCGTTGCTTCAAAATGGGGCATTAAAGTAATTTCTTTATTCGATTTCAGCTTTACTTTCTCGTATGGGGTAGACCGAGGCTAATTTGGTCGATTTTTCTTCTAAGAATTATTTAAACAAGGGAATTAAAAATTAAAAAGACAATGTAAGCTGACACTATTAGTGACCCTTCAGGAATAATTAGCCATAGTAAAATTTGAATATATTAACTATCAGTATTAATTTGAAACCTCAAACTGACACCAAGTCGCTTGGCCCAACCTTCTTCGATATTATTATACTTTATTAATTTAAGTAACGTAGTTGTGTTATTATCCACATTATCTGTATTATATACAAATTTTGTGCATTTCTATTCAATAAAAACTGAGATACAGCTTTCATGGTCATCGTCAAATAGTATTGTGTAATTATAATCAAAATTGAGTCCGCATGGTTTTTGATAACAAGTATCTTGCATAGTAGATCTGGTACAATTCCATCACACATATTCAGAGATATTTCTATAACCCACATCCTGATAAACCATCAGTAACAGCACGGGCCAACGGTCCCCATTTCGAAATGGCCCAACTGGCCCCATATCGCCACTTTTTGCCCCCGTGAGTGTAGGGATTTATTCTGAAAGCATTTCGATAAGAAAACAAGCCTTAAAGTTACAAGAATAAGTTTGAAGAATTATCTTCCTGAATATTATTTGCAAGAATGGAAATTATAGCTTATAAGCAAAGAAAAAAATGATTATTCATAAGTGAGGAAATTTACTCAGTTTAGCAAAAATTGGAAAATTCTGGCTGGTTCTTTAATGAATGCTATTTCTTCAATGACGCTGATGTGGAAGAAGGAAGGCGTGATAATACACACTTGTATGGAATGGCAGAGTTAAATACCGAAAAGTATTAAAAATATCGCGACTGGTTCAACGTGGCCCTATGGCCAACTAGCCTACATCTACCCTACCATGCATTTAACCCTCCAGCCGTTAGGCTTTCAGATTGCTACGTTGAACGAAATTGCCACGCTAAAAGAGAAGGTTATTCTTCAAGTTGTGAGGTTTTGGACAAAAGGATTTCAACCCCCTTTTGTGGTCATTTTCGCGCCGTATAGGGTCTATTAGACATGTTATCGTTCAGCAGTGACAGATGACTTCTAACCTCGATTCTTTGTGACAGAATCCTTTGTTAGAAGACCCTTCTTTGAGTATTCTCAGAAAAGTTGGTCAAACTGACCCTCCCCTGACCACAGACACTCCCTCTCATTATGTCGCCGCGTGACACCTGGGAGGAAGAGAAAAACTTGTAGAAGAAAATCTCGGGTCTGACACTTGTATGGAACTTTTCTTTCCCGAGATAGTCTCGGGCCTGCCTTTATGAGAGGAAAAAAGTTCACTCAGATAACTCGGGCCTGACGCTAGGAGGGTTAATAGAGAAAGCAATGTAAGTTGTCACGTTTATGTCTCACCGATTCCTTAAAAATCATTCTTTCGAACTATGCTTGTGTGAGTCTGTAACAAAATAAATGAAACGAACTAAGCGAATAAAATTTAGTTTGAGGTTCTTAGACTAAATTTATTGAAAAGTGTTGGAGATTTGAGAAATTGTGTCAGAGGAAGAGGCAATTTTCCTAATTACTTCCCTGACAATTTGAATTGTAATAATTTATTTTAAGTATTGTTTATATCGTAATTCAGGATTCAATAGATTTTCGATTTTATGGATACCATACCTCCCAAATTACTCGGATAAATCAACTGCTTATTGTGCATTCATTTGTGTGACGTTTATGTAGTTATCAATAAAAGTGAATTCTAATAAATTTGCTAAGTAAAGTTTATATAATATATATAAATGTGTTTAAAGTTTATAAGACACATTTATATTAATGTACCAAGAAGCATTTTTTCAAAATTATTTTCTACTGTTTAGACTTAATTTGTAATTTATTATTATACATATTACGGAATGTGTGGAATCGGTTTTTCCCAAATACACGACCAGGTGGCGCCACTCGTAAGGAATCATAATTTATTTAAATTAATCGATTACTCATTATGAAACGCGATTTAAATATGAAAATATTAAAAAATTTTATTGTCACTGAGAACACACAGGTGAAGAAAATTTAAAAGCTGTAGTGTTTGAGGATGGGAGTGAAAAATCGATTTTAAAATTCTATCGCTAAGAACATGAAGCATGTCAGGTTAAAAAAAAAGTGTATAAAAATATTGTGATAATCAGAGAAAGCTTTTCCGACAATTAAAATGGCATCTTTGAACAGATAATTCTTTAAATTTTAAGACGACCTAAAAGCAGTTTCTGACAATAGGGAATTAAGCAATAAATAATCCATTTTTATGCTAAAATTGTTGATAAAAGCACTGTAGTCTGATTGAAACATGACTATTTCCTAAGCCTTTAAATACCCGCAACAAGCACCTCAAAGTGTAATGTTTTCTAATTTTATTTAATTGCTTTCCATTAATATGTATTTCAAAAAATTAATTTGCTTTTTAATTTTTTTTTCATTTTCATATGCATATATTTTTTTCTAATTAACAAATAGTAGAGAATAAGTAAACCCGTTTTCGAAACATGATTGGTAATTAATAATTCCGAGATTCAATTTGTTTAATGCTTAAAAGTTTTTATGAAAAATTTTTCAACATTTTTTTGAGAAAAAAATATCAATTGCTGTAATTTATAGCCTTTGATTTCTTGTTTTGATCTGAAAAATTGTTATATTTTTAAATTCCTTTTTTTTAATTATCTGCATCAATTATGGAACGATAGATCATGAAATACAATGAATTGTAGATGATATTTTTAAAACTGAGTCCTGTTAAAATACTTGTTAACAAATCCAGTTAAGAAAAATCTACTAAATAGAGTTACACTTCAAACAATACTACCTTTGTGTTGCGCAATGGAGACTTTTTTCCACTTCACTATTGATTAGCTCCTAACACCTCATCCGAAATAATCCGGTGTGCTTTTGTTTTTAACGAAGTGTACTGATGCTTCAAAGGTCAAAAGTCGTTCTTGAAACAATCTTCTTCAATCAGTTTCGGCAGCGATCATTTCTCAGCTGCGTTTTGTAGCTCTTTTGCTAAGAGAAATACATTTTTACTCTTTTTGTCAGGTGGCAAAAAGAGAAGGGGGACGTTTAAAAATTGCAGAGCGTTTTATTTATGTTCCTTAGATAGAGTTATTACTGATTACTTTAAGGAGAATAAAATTCCAGATATAAGACTTTTTAAAATTTGTTTATAGTTATTCAGCTTTACCTTTAAACCTCTGATCAGTTTTAGTCATATTTCTTCAAGTTAACTTTATTATCGTGGAATAGAATTGAGTGAGTTTCCTGTCATACACAACTAAAAATCATCCGTTCAGTTATGCCAGTATTTTCAGTGTTTTTTCTGGTCTGATTTACATAATATTCTTCGATGATTTCACCACTGCATATCTTCATTTATTTATTGCCTTTGAAGATATGGCTATGAAATCAACATAATACTCGAAACCAATAAGCATTTCTTCTAGTTTCCCGAGTAACTTTATTGTAGCAAGAATTGAGTGAGTTTCCTCTTATACACAGCAAAAAATCATACATTCAGTTATGCTAGTATTTTCAGTCTTTTTTCCTGGTCTGATTTACATAATATTCTTCAGTAATTTGACCACTGTATATATCTGTATATATTTATTTATTTATTGGCTTTGAAGATTTGGCAATGAAATCAACATAATACCCGAAACCAAGAAGTATTTCTTCTAGTTTTCCGAGTAACTTTATTATCGTAACTAGAATGGAGTGAGTTTCCTGTCATACACAGCTGAAAATCATCCGTTCAGTTAT
>BGPR01002823.1:105376-159486 GCA_013235015.1 Araneus ventricosus | reverse complement strand
AGTTTAAAATCTAGAAAAATATCTGAGCTTTAGAAGCGATTTTATATAATTTCAAAAAAAAAAAAATGAACTTTTTTAGTATTTTATTTTAGTTAATTTCTACCTTTAATCTTTAATTTAGAATTTAATACCGTTTATATTAAGGAGTCTGAATATCAATTTTTATTGCTTTCGCTACCAGATGTGATATAATGATTCGATACCAACACTGGTGTGAAATCAAAAGTTAATAAAATTAACGGATTAATTAATAATTAGGATACAAAAATGCTAATATTTCAAAGATTTAGCATAGCACTGAGAGAAGAAGAATCGATTACAAGAGTCCATCTTTAGAAAAAAAATCAATTGAAACAAAAGTGTTTACAAATGTTCAAATGTAACTTTTCGCCACAGGCGGAACGTTATGGTTGTGGAAAGTAAATTTAAGAGCAGTTTAAAAATAGAAGCGAACTTTTTTTGTAAATTGAACCTTTTGAGTCGGTAAGCGATGAAATATCGACTGGATTTCTGTATTTTTGGGGGATTTGTAGTGAAATAAGGTCAAAAAGTTTGATAATGTAAAGGCTCAAATAGTCATGACATCAAATTTTTAAAAGAAGTATTTTTAAATAGAAATAATAGTTTGTGTCAGAGATTGTTAAAATGTTCAACTGCATGAACTCTTCAGTTTAGGTATGTTTAAACGTATTTAGCCGTTGAAAACAAGATAGCAGTAATGGGACATGCTTAACTTGCATTTTTAAATAAACAAAAACATTGATACTGATAATTTAGCCATTTGTGAATAATCACGAGAAAGAAAAATTTGTTTCGTCAAGTAATGCTTGTAAATGAAGAAGAAAGGTGGGAATTTTCCAAGCATTCCGGACTGACGTAACATAAAATGTATTTCTAAGATAGAGAACATTCCGTAATGTGTTTAACGTAGGACTATGATCCTCCCATTGGGATCTCAGGAAAGAATTTGATTCACGCGCCAAAACGCCACAAAACTTGGTATGGGAGATCTTCTATAGCTCGGTAACTACATACGTTAAAACATAACTAATGTCTTATTTTAGAGATGAAGGGTAACAACAGAAGTTACTAAAAAAATTGAAATACGGAATTGTAGTTCAGCGGCTACTGAATCGCAAATTTGGACAAAAATACGCATAAATTGGTGACGGAATCCTCCATATATCGGTAACTACATATGTTAAAAACATAACTAATGTCTTATTTTAGATATAAAGGGTATAACAACAGAAGTTAAAGGGTATACAACAGAAGTTGAAAATCGGAAAAGAGTCACGCGAGTAAAGTAGTCCTACGCCTTTAACATCAAAGGTTCTTTGAAAAAGAAAGCCTCCCGTCATTTTTTTAAATATCCTTAACTCAGTTTCATGAGCTGTTTAAACTTTCTAAAATTAAAATGGCGTTAAATTAATTTAGCTATTGAAAAAAATAAAACAGTTGACATTTTGAAGATCAGAAAAATGTTTATTAATATTATTATAAATTAAATAGCTCATTTAATGATTTAAGACTTAATAATCAAGTAATTAAAACTGAAAAAATTAATAAAGACACTGTTCATGAATAATTAAATTTCTTACAAAAAACACTGCACGTTTGTTTTGTAGAAGAGTTGAATGTTTTTTGTTTCAGTTTCTAATAACTGAGCCAAAAGCCGAGATTAAATCCTTAGATAATACAAAAATAACCCTGAAAAAGTTTTTGTAACGTGCGTTAAGCTGTGCAGAAGAAATAATCTATAAGCTGTCGACAAACGCTAATTTCGGAGATGAACCTCAGGCTATTGTAACATGGTATACTTAACTGCAGAAAAAGAGATAATGGGAATTATGCATTATTATGGGTACAGTAATGTTACGAAATGCAGGAATTTTGCTAGAAATGGGACGCAACACTTACGGAATGGGATAAAACAGCTATAAATCTCCGGTAACTGCTTCGAAAGACACGTCTATAAAATACACTGACCAGAGAACATATACTAGCACAGGGTATAACCCATGGCAGAAAATAGATTTTCAGGTTGGCGTGTCTGACCACTTTAGTTGAAATTATCTGAGTTAGATATCCTTGCAATGAGGTCATTTAGAACAGAGGCTCCCAAACTTTTTACAATCGCGTACCTCTTGATTAGTATTTTCATCTCTTGAGTATCGCCTATTGTTTTATCCGCCCCCAACCATTCTTCAGCACAAGAATGTTTTAATTAATATTGTCAAGGACTTAAGCTTAAGAATCAAACGACTCTAATGAACTTAATAAAATTTGTAGGATTGATTCTTGACTTTACATTTTTATTCCATTTTTTTAAATAGTATTAGTTCAGCATCAAAACAAATGAAAATAACATCGAAGTAAATTCGCGTTAACTTATTATGAGAGCTAACAATTTCTCAATCATTAGATACCAATCTACTTCTTACTTTTTTATTTCGTGAAAGGCTTTCGGTCTCGTATCATTTTCATTTTTCGTACGAATTTGAGGAAACGAAATTCTAGAATATTCTTATCTTCTGTGTTTTCCACCATTATCAAGATTATTTTCGCATGCCTCTAATTGGTCGGCCGCGTACTACATGTTAGTAACCTATGATTTAGAAGTAAGTTAACGGCCATATGCCTTTTTTTGACGTTGAACACTAAGAGTGGTTTCAATAAGTCAAAATTACTTTTTTCTAAAACTGAAATTAAAACTCGGTTTTCATCATTCAAAGCAATAATCTGAACTTTTTTTCTTATTTAGTATGATAACAACTGAAATCCCTTTCAAACCAAAAATTATAAAGGATAAATTAAACAAATATTTAAATAACGTTCTAAACAATAAGAAATAAATAAACATTTTTAATTGAGATAACCAATTACATAAGTTTGTTTGTTTCTTAGAATAATGTCTCATTTTGAAGTCATAAGTTTTTCTGGTAGAACAATTTTGTACTGGGCTCGCACAGAAGTTTGAACAAATGACCGAATAAACGTTTGTTGAAAACCCACATTATATCTGCCATACCATTTCCATACCGCTTCACGTCGACTTACTACAAGTTTAGAGTTCCCCAAACCCAAATTCTTGTTAGATGTTCTGAGGAATCCTGTCTGGAATGCTTCATATTCCGACACCGAAACCAAGGCATTGCTTACATGTCAACACAAAACAAATAATTTAAAATAACCTTATTTTTTTAAAACCTAAGAACAAAGGCAGGAAAAATCGTATTTAAAAGCACTTTTTTTAGAGCATTAAAAATTAGAAGATATTTCGTTTTTATAATCAAAAGTCTGTGAGTTAAAAAAAATAAAAGAGTGAAATGGTTAAGAAATATTCTAAGTAATTTGGAATTGTACTCACTCTTTTAACAGGTTTTATTTATTTATTTATTTTTTTCGTTCTTAGGAATGCTGTCTGGAATGCTTCATATTCCAACACCGAAACCAAGACAGTGCTTACATGTCAACACAAAGCAAATAATTTAAAATAACCGTATAACCATTTTAAATGGATAAAATAGATAAAAAGCAAGAAATTGCTTGAAAGACAAAATTCATCACCGAATTCCATTTTGAGAGGAATGAGAATTTTCTGGAGTTGTTTGCACAAAACTAAATAAATGAAATGATTCCATCTTCGAAACGAAAAATTTTTGAAAATATTATAATTCTATGAGAGTCGAGAATCAAATAAAGAAAACAGCTTGTTGTTTCATCGATTATTGAATTGATAGGAGCAGTTCAAAGTTGATGTCCAGCATACCGCACACCAGGTCTCAAGGATCTCTCTCTAATTCTGAAAATATTACAATAATCTATTTTCACCAAAAATGCTGAAGAGTAGCAAATTTCAATAACGTAAAGGAAGTGATTGAAAACTTGCTTACAAAATTCCACCTTCACAAACATGAAGCAAGTTATATAAAATTGAATAAAAACAATTGATCTAAGATTATAAAACAACTAGTTAAGAATATGCAAATTTGTAAAAGATTCTTCCGCTTGATATAAGACTGGGATTATCTCTATATATAAAACGCTTGTGTGGACGCAAAATCGGGCCGAATTTGATAATCGCCATTTGGCAACAGCTCGCAAGTTTGGATTTTTTATGTTTGAATCGGTAGAACACTTGAATTGGTTTGTAGTCTGAAACGGAGAAATTTTTTTTGAGTTAGATCATTTGAATCAAATAAGTTTGAGTCGTACAGTTTGAATTAAACAAATGAATGAATGTGTGCTTAATACTGGGTGTCTTTTTTAACTGAAAGTTTTTCAAAAATTGGTTTATCCATCCCTCCACAACTCAAATTTTCTGAGTTTTCTGATAAAACCTACAAGTTCTATAAGGAAGCGTATAACTTTTATGTATAATTTATAAAGGTAACCAAAATTTTTATAATGAAATGAGTAAACAAATAATTTGAAGAAAAAAATATTGGACATAAAAGAAAAAATTTATTCATTCCAGCAATAATAAAAAATACACTATAACGTGATAAATGCATAATAAAAACATTTGTAACATTTTATATTGTAATTAAGCTTACATGCCTATTAATTATTATTTAAATGAGTACAGCGGATTACTTCGAAATCGATCGAATACGTAGATTTACAGAGGGAAATTAATTTAAAAGGGTAATTATTTATTTAGGCTGAAAGTTCGACTCGGTTTGTAATAAAAGTGAGGGCATTTTATCTCTCTTCTAAGCGTGGGGTAAGTTTATTTTTATGAAGGTTGTTATTCAGCCCGAAGGCTGATATTTTTATTTCAATTTTATTAGCGTTTTTATGCTTGTGTTTGATTTTCCTTTTTCTTTTAAAATAATGCTTATTAGATGGTACTGATCGCCTTTGTCTTTTGTTGCGAAATTTCGGGCTAAGAGAAGCTATTTTTGGCGTAATGCAAGCTTCTTACAGAACAATTTCCCAAATAATTTGAATTCATTTCGAATTTAGTCCTTAGCCCTTGACAAAGTGGACTAGAATGGATTCCTTGTTTGTTTAATTCTATTCTCTCAAGAGTATTTTTCTTAGTATTTTGCTTTCTTTGGTTTTGATTTCCATTGGTTTTTTTGTGTGCAGCTGCAATTGCGCGCTACTTAAACATTGTCTAAATTTTATTGTTTAAAATTTGTTATTCCTGTTTGAAGTTTAAGTCAAAATGTTTTGAAATTTGTTTATTCTACTTTTTTCTAGTTGATTGTTTTTAAGCTCTAGATTTACAGATTCGTCTTCAAATATCAAAAATGAGGACATGTAGGAGGACAATTTTCGATGGAGAACAGAACTTACAAAAGAAGGACTTACTCCCTAAAGGAGTAGGACGATTGGTCTCCTTAATACCATACGTGAAAAATATATTATATGCACTTTATTGTACGTACTGTAAACAATACAGAATGTAAAATTACGTTTTACTTTGAAATATGATTTTTTTATTTTTATGGCCGTCAGCGCGAATGAGTGTAAGTCGCATAAATCCCATAAGAGGATATTTTTATTACGTTACTGACAAATTCCAATTTAATAAAAATCGAGCGATAGATATTAAAAATATCTATCGCACGCCGATATGATAATGCAGCAGAAAAGGCACAATTTTGATTTTATCATCAGAAACTTTCTAAACTTATTCAAACACGTTTTAGGAAAAAGAGACGAAGTGAGAACCGCCCGAAGAAAGATAACCTTTAGAGGAGTAACCTTTTGGTATCAAGGTTACTAGTGATGTTCAATTATGCAAGCAGCTGTATGCGAAACTAAATGCTGGCAAGATATTTGCTTACAGCATTATATTTACTTTCGCTACATTCCCTTTTTCCCCGTCATTAGTGAGAGCGATTGCAGGATTCAAAAGCTGTTTAAACTTAATTTCTGCGGTATTTAGAGCTAATTAGAGTTTTTTGAATATTATTTTTCCTTGACTTAGTTCATCAGAAACGTTTTTGTCAAATGAGCTTGTTTGGCAAACACACTTCGCAGTTAATCTCGTAATATAAAAAGATGATATTCAATAACTAAAGAATTGTTTTGTTTTATAATATCCACATTTTGGAATAATTTTTAAATAATCATTTATTAAAAAGTAAACAAACTTAGATTCCTCTTAATCCCCTATATTCTAATAGAAAAATATCCAAACAAAAGTTTACATTTCAAAATGTCCCAAAAATAGATATCTTAAATGTGCGTGCAATGTTTACAAACATTATTTTTTAGATTATTAAATACCGTGGTTAAAATATGTATTCTTGTCACATTTACAATTCTGAATCAAAACATTTGTAACACCGATTGAAATACGAGCAATCTATTTATATCTGAAGGAATCGATATATATTATTTATCAGAATACGATGAAAAATCGATGTGAAAATATATCAAAGAAAACTAGAAATAGCCATAATGTTGTCATTCTTTTCAATAGTTAAATATTTTATTAAAAACGTAAAAATTAAATCAGTGGTATAGTAATACTACAGCGCCAAAGTAGAATATAATCTCAAAAAACAAAAATAATGGTTATAAAGGAACAGTCTTATTTTCATTTTAATACATAGGTTGGGGAAACAGCAATTTTGTTTTTCTCGAGTACCTCATTGTCATACTAATTCATATTATATCAATATTTTTAAGGTTTTTGAAAGGAAAAAATTCTTTCTGTGTTAGAAAAACGTATAATCAATATCATTATGCTATATTTACTTAATTTCTTCTAAGAATTTTTTGCATATCATATCAGAACATATATTTAATAAATAATATGTTCTCTAGTTATCGTTATGGGAGGCGAACTGTGAAAATTGTTTGTATTTAGCATTGGAAAAATTTCGTTCAGAATTTTCTCAAGGTGAAAAATATTCATAAAACTTTGTTTGGCGTGGACATGCATTTTTGATCGTTTATTCATTAAGTAAAGAAATATTTATTTGAATATTTTATTTGACGATAAAAATTAAAATCATGCTATCTGCATGAAACACGAGATAATTCTTGGTGTTAGAGTGTGGTAGAATGTGCATGCTTCATGATATAGTTTTTAGATTAATGAAATATATTTAATTAATATCATTATTAAATTTTTGCATAATATAATCAAACTAGAAAAGTTATAGGAATTTATTACTAAACATCGCGAAATGAATTATAAATAAATATGATATTAATTAATTATTGAGGCAAGTTAATTTTAGGGAATATTCCTTAGAATTTCATCTTTGACTGTTGATATAACTCTAAATGGACATAGAGACGTGATGTCCTATTAAACATGCAACCTCAAATATGATATAATGTGTGATATTCCGCGCCGCTACTTTAGCTCCAATTTTAATGCTGACAAATATACCCAGCCAAACACGAAATATGAATATCACGTTCCTTAAGTACACGGCACACAGTAAGTCCGATGAAGAAGCCGTTGAAATCATCAGAATAAGTTTACGTGATGTATCCCATCATATTAATAGAGCTACAAACGGTGTTCGTTTCTAAATAAACGGTTTAACATGGAGTTTATGGATGTTCAACATTTAATAAGTAAGCAACAGAGGTGTTATACGTGTATTATGCGCTTTCAGCATTCACACAGCGCTGCCAATAGGGTGTAGGTGGAAGAATGACGGCTTAGGGAACGAAAGGAAGGCACCGGAACCGGAATTCCGTAGCTTCAAGTCCGGATCCAAATAGATGCCTGTCGTGTACACAGGCTTAATATTTGCTACATTTAGCCATTATATAGGAATTATGTATATTCAAATTTCAGTACTGCCAATAGGGCCTAGATGGAAAAATGGCGGCTTCGGGAACGAAAGATCATAGGTTCGAGACCGAAACCAAACAGATGCCTGCCATGTATACAGATCTAGTTCTTTCCATCTCCATATATTCATTATACGGGAATCATACGTATTCAGCATGGCCAATGGGACATGAGTAGCTGGGTAGCAATATAACGGCTTCGGACCCGGAAGTTTGTAGGTTCGAGACCTGACCCAAATAAAGATCTGCCATGTATACACGTAATATACAGGGTGTTCGCACTTATCGTGGTCCAATAGCTAATTTCTAAACCGTTAGAGATAGACATATAGTTCCAATTGGTAAAATATTTTAATTGAAGGGAAGAATTATAATATATGATTTTTGAGTGAATAAATATATTCCTGAAAAAGTTACGAATTATAACTTTTCATACGGTCCCCCGATCCTATCAGTCACATTCAGTAAAATATTCTTGACACTCTAATATTTTAAACAAAAAAGCCCCGCTCTTTTGCGACTAAAACTCACCGAGTTATGGCGCTTTGAATATCGCTGACTTAGACCACTTTATAAAATTTCAATATCCGTCTTGAAGACGATCCACCAATCAATGCACTGCACTTGCTCGACGTGGCCGCTAATTGGTTAAAAATCATGAAATTCGAAAATTCAGAGCTCGCTCAGTTTTAGTCGCAGAAGAGTGGGACTTTTATGTTCAAAATGTTAGAATGTCAAGAATGTTTTACAATTTATGACTGTTAGGATCGGGGGACCGTATAAAAAGTTAGAATTCGTATTTTTTTTCAGAGATATATTTAGTGACTCACAAATCATATATTAGAATTTTTCCCTTCATGTAAAGCATTTTTCCAATTGGAGCTATTGGAACGATGCCCTAATGTAAGAAATCAAATAAATAGCTATCGCTTATGTTTGCAATGATATAATTTCTTAAGAAACATGATTAACGTATCGAGATTTTTTGTTTCTGTTATGTTATAGTTTGTTCACATTTAGCAATAAATCTTAAAGGATTAAAAGAAAATTGCTGATGCAAATCTAATTGTTAATCAATAATACCATTCTTAATGATATTAATCTGTTTAACAAGTTATTTCACAATAAAACTGTAAAACTGCATTGTGGTAGGGGACCAAACATCATCCCGCTGGTATGTTGCGGAAGTTTGGAAAGAGGGGGTGCAGCTTAGATGTCGTCCTCGTCATCTGACCGCTGTTCAGAATTACGTCCAAAAATAGCCGTCCAAAAATAGCCCTCATGTTGCTTCGAAACGGAACTTTAATATAACTAAACCAAACCAGACTGCATTGTATATTTATAACAAATGTAGTTTCTTCAAAGATTGTATATAAAATATGCTTTGTTTGAATCCTGAAATTGTAGTCATTTCTCGCACTGTTTCTATATTTTCCAAAGAAACAATACGAAGAATCAGTGCGTAGTTTCAAATTCCGTCTCGCTTTAAACCAGTTAAAGACCAGACATATTTTATGATATAATAAGATTATATTTTTATAAGCAACGGATATATATAAATTTGTAAAACGATAACTGATGCTGATCTAAAATACATTTAAATAAATCTTTTAAATAAACGGAACTCACATGACGATTTAAATAATAATATGCCTCGGTTATATTAAAAACAATAAAAAATTGTGGCTCATAGGAGCTCCGATATTTGTAAAATAGCCGGAGTAAGGAAATTTTCTTCGTTTCGTGTGTTTATTTCCATCTTCCATGGCATCATTGATAACGTCCGGAATGGTTCGTTCCTCTTCTACCATTCACTGGTTTGATTGTGACAGGAACCAAATGATGTAGTGCACTTCTGGAAGTTTCTGATTATGTCGTAGCAGTTGTAACTGAGTTATGTGGGTTGGCGATCGAACCGTGCACTTAAAGTGCGCACACACGAACAGAATCTGTCACGAATATGTTACCTAATTTGTTCACACTTGACTTACGTCTTTGGTACTAGCAGAAACGATCCATTCTGTATGTATTTTACTAAAAGTCGAAATCTTCTTTACGCCTTTTTACACAAATTAAATTCAGATTATTCCTAAGCAGAGCAATAAAAAAATAAAGAGAAGAATAAACCTCTGATTATTTTATGAGTATTACTTGACAGGAAATATTTCAAACTAATACTCATTTATGGCATTATGAGAAACATACCACTTGGAGCAATTCCAAATATTTGATTTTTCGGTGATGTCATTTAAAATGATTGCATAAATGAACAATAACTGTTACTTATTATTTTCTTTTAAATACTGAATTTTGTCCCAATTTTGTATAGTGGCTATAAAGGCAAATTTCCCGTCAATTGTAAATCAAATTTATTTTTTTCACTTAATAACGCCAAACAAACAAATGTTTCACAAGCATTTTAATGAATGTATGCGTATATTGTGGATACAAAGGGCGATCATTAAATTTAATTTTTTAATCTATGTTATACTTGAACAGAAGTTTCGAATTTGCGATCGCATATAGTATCTCATGTTAGTTTGCATCCTCCTTTTGACTGTCATGTGTTTTACGAAATAAATAATAGAAATATAAATTAAAAGGTAAAAAAAAGAAATAAGTATATATAAGAAACATAAGATTTAAACAAAAAACGATAACAATACACCTTTTTACGTTCTGAACGTAACAACATCAAGTGATGGCATCAACAAAAATTACAATGATTAATATTTAAAACACATAAAATAGAATTTAGAATGTAAAAGAAATTATTCAAAATGGAAGGAATGGATAAGAACTAGTATGACGAACTTTTTCGAAGACCACTCGCCATATAGAAGTTCCAAAATGGACAAAATTTTCTGTCAAGGGTAAGATTATAAATCAAAAGGATACCCTTTGTGGCCTGAATTCTGTCCAACCGCGAAACGAGAAACATTTTGAAAAATCAAGAGGCAAAAATCCGTAATAAAATCCAAAAGAAATTAGAGTGTATAAAATAAGTTACCCTCTCTGCCGAAATTATGATGAAAACAGAAGACGCCAGACGTTAGATGACAAAAGGAGTAAAAAAGTACTGGAAGCTAGCAACTAGCTCCATCTATGAAGAAAAATTCCAACTAATTAATCAGAAGAAAAAGGCTAATATTAAGACAGTTATAACAAATAAAATTAAAGTTAGCTATTAATAAAGAAAAATTATAAACTTTTTTCACTCATTTGAAAAAAATCATTAACATTAATGGAAGAATCTGGGGATCCATTGTCTATAAGAATATTCTTAAAATTATCTAAAACTTTAACAAAATTTGAATTGTTATTACAAATGCTATTTATTCTATTAATTTGAGAAAAAATGGAATTCTTTAAAATTTTAAAATTAAGATTTGAATGAAAATTACAAAGTGTTATAGCCTTAAATTTAAATTGTGTGTTTTACGAAACATTCTCAAATAAATGTAATGTTAAGCCTGGAATGAAAGGTCTAATTCTCTCGTCAAAAATGTCACGGAGTCAGACCTAAACATTGAGTGGATCGCAGTGGAAGATATTTGTTCATATTATAGTAATTTTTATATTCAAAAACCGATTGAAAACTTTCAAAATAGCAAATATCTAGAAACCCTGGGAGACCTACCCTCCATCTTATCCTTTGCAACATGACTAAAATATAGACGTGAGGATATCATAATTACTCGCATTTTAACCAGAATGATTATCTCCCCCCCCCCCGCTCTCTTACACAGATTTGGACTTCACAATAATTCCCTTTGCTCAGTGTACAATCAAGATAACACTATAGAACATATTCTTTTAAACTGCAAGAAGTATTTCCCCCATAGAAGGATCTTCTGCTTGAAACTAAATTTGAATATTCAAATTTTTTCCTCATATAAAGTCTTTCTTTATACGATTTGCTCTTCTAAGCTCCATATTTAGGTTTTTCTTCAGACGCTGAAACTCTTCGACATCTACTAACTATGACACTCGGAAACTAAGGGATGACAGCCTTTGCCGCTTATATCCCCCCCCCCAAAAAAAAAAAACCCAACTTCAACTTTAATATAATGTTAAGGCTCATTTGGTAAAACATACGGGTGAAATGCCTTTTTGAATATAATATTTGCTTTAAGTTTTTAACAAAGAAATCTCCAGTGTATGCACATCAAAGGAATACGAACTCCATGCTGATTTCATAATTTTTATTTATCTGCATCTTACTTTTGTGAAAAACTTTCATAAAAGTTGAGTATTTGTCACATGGATATGTCCGCATCTTGCTGGAGAAAAACAGATCTAAACAGCATTACAGCGTTCGACAATTTGTTATTAGGAATTAGATGGCATTTAGAATCGCATAATAAGACTGAAGCCATACTCCATTATCACAACACTTATAAAGCCAACGGCCACGGTGGCCCAGTGGTAAGGTCACGGCTTCGAGGTCGGAGGGTTCCATGTTCGAAACCCATTTCCACTGAAGCTCCGCCATGGAACCTGCTTCACGCTAAATATTATGTAGACAATCAAATGCCCTCCCGCCCGTGCGCTGAGGAAGTTTCGAGAGGGAGGTGTCAACTCAGTTGTCGTCCTTGGTTCATAATTACAGCGAGCGTCCCCAAATAGCCGTCGTGTTGCTTCAATTCAGGACGGAAATAAAGCTAAACTAAACCATCATAAAGTCAAACGTGTTAAATTTTACATCAATCGCATTATGGTGCGGTTTAAATGTTGGAAGAAGGACGTTAATCGATCAGGATCTGTCCTCACCATCGGACCCCCAGGTTCAAATTACTAGGTCGAATCCGCAATTGCTTTCATATATCACCAAAAGAGACGTTAAGATTATTAAAGAAATGCGTGCGTCCCCAAATAGCCGTCTTGTTGCTTCAATTCAGGACGCAAATTAAACTAAACCAACATAAAGCCAAACGTGTCAAATTTCACATCAATCGCATTATAGTGCGATGTAAATGTTGGAAGAAAGAGGATACTAAATCAGGATTTGTCCTGTCCATCGGACCCGAGTTATAAATTACGAGGCCGATACCGCAATTTCTTCCATATATCATCAAAAGAGATGTTTATGAAAAGAAAGATATCATACGCCAAGTAAGATAAATTTTCTATTCTTCCTCAGTAGAATATTACTTGATTTGAGATTCTTACAAAATCCAGTACATCACCAATCATTACGTCTGGGATAAAAATTTGATTTACCTGTTGCCCATTCAGCTATTGTATTTATGCTTAAATGACGAATTATTGTTACGTTTAGTTTCATTATATTTGCTTCCGTTTTGAAACATCACTAAAGCTAAATTGGGACGGACCTCATAATTCTGAACCTCGTTTAGATAGCGAGGACGACACCTTGCATGGCACCCCCTCTCCAATCTTCCGCACCACATTGGCGGGAGGACGTTTGATCCAAGAGTCATGCACCAGTCTCACAGACACGGTGGTTACTTTGTTGGAATCGGATTTCAAACCTGGAGCCCTCCGCGACCGAAGCCGACAGATTACCATTAGGCCACTGCGGCCCGGATTATTATTATTATGAAATGACGTTACTTTTTTTCATAAAAGTGCATCAGACACATAAAGGCATCATCTATCTCGACAGGTTGGTCTTAAGTGTAACCTAAATATTAAGAATATAAAAAAATGATTTTTGAATATCGAATGACAATGGAATGTTCTTATGAGCAGCGTTTTGCATAAAGAATTAAAAGAAACTCTGTGTTGTTTATGGATGCAGTAATAAAAGATCTGCAAAAATATAGTTACGAAAGATTAATCAACGGTGAGTAGATAAGTATATCGTGCTGAGAAAATGTTCCTAGAATCAATTATGCATATATTTTTCAGAATGATTGAATTCCATTCAAACAGCTCTAGCGAATGCCAAGCGAATCACTCTAGTAAGTACTTTTATAAATCATTTTTCATTCCCAATTTCACAAAAAAATTATCAAAAAATCATACGACAGAAAGGCAGGAGAAATTTCATCTAAATAAATGTGTTGAAATGGTCTGTCTGTGAAAGATCAATTTCAGAAATGTCGTATGAAAAACAATCAAGTATGTAAATTCAATCACTGCATTGCATGTCAGATTCCTAAAAAATATCACGCGATATGTGAAATTTTATTTTCAAAGAATGACTTTCATCATTTTCGTAACTATTCTTTAATTTAAGGTTATGACGTAGCGTCGAAAAACATTACTTCTGGATTTGATCTTTGCACGCAAATGCATGCTTTTCACAATATACCAGGATCTAAGAATATTAGGCACACATTCAAAAAGATTAAACTTCTTATTTTGTCGAAAGGTTGCTGAAATTTTCGAAGAAAATACATTTACAAATGAAACCGTATTCAATTATTTGCAGCTTATTACATTTCTCTCACGGGAATTGACATAAAATATTCAAACTGTTTATATGAAATTTCAATTTTAACCAAGGGTTAACAGCACAATTTCATTCAGAAACTTCGGTAAACAGCATAATCTCCTTCAATTTTTAATGGCATTTTGGTACATAAATATAAAAATTTTAAAAGAAGTTCATATTTCAATTAAGCTATTTTTTAATACAAATTAGATATGGAAGTGAATTTTTACATAAATATACGGTAACTAAATTTCAGCAAAACAATTTTTTTCGGATTATTGATATTTAATTCAAAATAAAACCTCACAGTAAGCTTGAGAAAAAATTTCCAAGCTATTATTGATGACATATGTGACCAAGTCTGCATATAGAAGTCTGCGCAGCAATAGAATCCACGATATATAGATTCAAAGTAACATTACTTTAATGCATCATCAAAATATCCCAATTGATCTTTGAAACTTAAAATTTAAAATAACATAATAAATTTTATGTTTAAAAATTATGGATGAAATTTTATATTCATTTTATCGTTATACCCATTCGAGATGCTCATAAAACTAATAACTTTATTAAAAAAAATCCATCGTCAAAAATATGTTTAAAATTTACTGTTAAAATTAAAAATAAATAATTAAACATCGCCCATATACTGAAAATTTCTATTTACTGTCATATATAAAGTCTCCAGCTATTTAAAACTTTACGAAAAATCCTGATAAGTAAAGGAATCAGGCTTAAAATCAAAAATTTTCTCTCTGCGGAAGTGCAGTATGTGGCACTCGATCAATTTTTCCTTCCTAACAGATAAAATTTATTTCAGAGCCTAAACGTTTATGTAACTAAATAAAAACTTCATGGCTGTCATAAATGGAGGATAATTGCAATAAACGTGGTAGGGAATCACAAGGAAAATCCCCGACCCTGACTAGGCATCCCGGAACATCTGAAAGACCGAACACTGTGGCCGAGGAAAAATAGCCCCAATTCCGAGTGGCCCATGCGCGGACATCCCCCCCATCCCCCTTTTCAGAGTACGACCAGTCTTTGGAGATGGACCCTAAGAGACACACAACCTTTACTACATCCGATCGGGAAGTAGCGAGACTCTGCTTACTTATACGGCAGGTTCTCATCCCCACATTTGAGGTGTCCCCTTAAATCGTAAAATCGTGGTATTAAATTGCCAGAGAACAAACACGATACTGTAAATACGTTTCTAGAAAATTTTATCCTACATCAGTTGGAAATGAAAACAAACTAAAACTAAATAAAAAATAAGAATAAATCTCTACTATTCATATAATTTTATTATTTTCATTATTTTCTAATTTTAGTCATTAATTTTAATTATTTATAACAAATATTTTAAAGTCTAGATATCAATTTTTTCTGAAATATAAAACCATGTGGCACCAATAGTATGGAACCAAAATTTAATTCTGTTATTCGACTTACCGATAATTAAAATCTGAAATTATTAAAATAGTACAATGCCATCAAGAACTCACAAGTATACACAGTTTTAAAAACTCTAGCACATCAAGAAGTGAATATAAAATCGATTACCAAATTCCCACTTTACAATCATGAACGAAGTTTGTAAAATAAATGCATAAAAAGAGAAATAAAATATAGCAATAAAGATTTACAAAAAGATTTTCGGTATATCCCTGCAAACGTACAAAAAATGGCGTCGATTTTTTGTTACATGACCTTAGCATTGCAGTGTTGCAACAAATTAATATCAAAATTAATTCAAATGCGAGGAATGTGAGATTTATTCTTTCATTCATAACTTATTTTACGTAAATTTAGTATTTTAATTGATATATTTCCTAAATATTTACTTTCTTATCTTATCGATCGACGTTCACCCACCCATTCAAACTTTACAAAACACATGTAAAGAATTCGTATCTGCAGATTATTCTGAATTAAACAAAGTTTCCATTGTAATGGAAAGAGTTTTGGATGATAAAATGCAAATATATGATAATATCTTTACGTAATATCTTCTCATTATACTTCTCATTTGAAGTTGATGCATGGAAAGTTCCGTAATACATTTCAATAAATAAAATCGAAAGTATAATGACAACAGAGCCTTAAACTAAAAGTGAGAAATTCGTAAATGGGTACGAGAAACAATATGGTACACGATATTAATAAAGAATTATGTCATTTATTCAGTTAAAAGAATTTTCAATGGACAGATTACTTTATTTTTAACGTATTTCATTACATTACTCATTTTGCCGACAAATGATACAGGGAAGATTTAACTTTTCCGTTGATGATTCAAATTTTGCTAATTGAAAGAATTTTTTTCTAGAATTAAAATAACAGTTTATTTATATTCTTAATTAAATCAAAGGCAATTTATGAACAATTTATTTCTAGGTAACGAATTAATTTTTGATAGATTATTTGAGAAACCTATTTTTAACCTTCCGATAGCGGTAATAATTTTCATCATTAAATGGCCACAACATATTTCACGGATACAAAATCTATTCTACCTTTATATTTATCTCGTTTCGATAATTTTATCCTTATAACTATAATAATAATTTTTAATGATAATATAAATCTGTGAGAAACATTGGATTTGTAATACGTTAAAAATAAAAGAAATCAACAAAAATTGGGTTAACAGAAACTGGCATACGTATCTTATCACATATTTGGGTTAAGGAATCATTAAATACGATGAGAAAAGTCTAATCACACAAGTCAAAAATGAGATACTTCAAGTTAGAAGAAATTTAGATGAAATGGAAATGAAAAAAATTAATTTCTGGGAAATATATAAAAATCAAAATATAGAATCCTATACACTTCAATTAAAACTTCAAATCTGCATTCTCGTTTTCCTGTTTAAAAAGCTTTAAATTACTTTTTCGCCAAATGTTTTCGGAAATTTTAACTTAGAATAAATGCTTGTAACTATTCTTAATATTATTCTCTAGTCAGTCTCTTCATTCGCTAGAGAAAACGCAACATTTTGTCGATTTCATCGTCAACGATGTAATTATAAAATACCAAATCTAGAGTTAAATTTCAAACAAAATCATGAAATTAAATCGGTAATAAGTTTACATAGGAAATAAAATGTTTGTGGTGGAAAGCTAAAAATATATGGACTGAATGGAATGGTTCTCCAACCGAATCATGTGAAGTTATTGACGATGATTCAAATTAAGATATGGGATAATTGTAGTAATTGGAATGCGTTATTTTAAATATAAATATACGCAAGACATGCGGCACTTTACCACTATGCTATGTATCCCGACAACACAATTTGTTCCTGGAAAGTAATCTTTGATCTTCAAATGATTTTAAAAGTCACTGCATTTAATTATTGCTTTAAAAAATCGATGATATTTCCTATTTAAGCATTATAATTTCACGCAAAGAAAAGCCATATAACAACACACACAAAAAAATTATTAAACTACTCACCTATCTATACTCATGGCGAGGATAGTGAAGACAGACGTGGAGACCGTGAGGTTGGCAAGAAAATTACTAACCACACAGAAGAGTTCTCCAAATGGCCAGTGACTTTCGAGCATGAATACAAAGTTGAAAGTTGCATTTCCACTGGCCAGAAGAAAGTCAGCCACAGCTAAGTTCAGCAAAAAAAGGTTGGTTATTGTCCTCATGCGCCTGTGAGCCAAAATAATCCATACTACTATGGCATTACCAGCCACAGCAATAGTAATCATGGTCCCAAAGAGGATGGCCCAAAGGGCTTGTTGTTCCCATGGCAACAAATAAGGACGACTTAAAAGAGCACCAGGTACGTAACGGCCCAGACATTGAGCCCAGTCTTTATCCCGATTTTCATCAGAAAGTTCAGTCTCATTCACACACCGTGACACATTGAATCTCAGAACTGGATCTCTGAGGTATAACTCCAGGAGATCAATCTCTTTTGGTTGCGCATTTCCCATGATTTGCACTTTATGGTTAATGCTTCATACACATAAATGGTTTATTTCAACCAATGCATTTTATTGTATTATTTTAAGTCTGCTATTTCAATCGGCACACCATAATTATGGAAATCTAAGTAGTTATATCGCAGCTCATATTTTGTACTTTGCATAGAAGTTATTTTCGATAAAGAGAGATGTGCCATTCATATTCAGAGGTAATGTATATCTTTCCCATCTCCAATTTACACGAACTCAATCAATCTTTATGGAAGTATCTCAAAAAGGCTGTCATATAAAATCACATTTCAAAATGAGAAATAAAGTTAGCACCATTTTAGTTTACAGTATTCAAACTCGTGACCCATTTTGTTGAGCAAAATTCTGTCAGACGTTAGTTATGAATTTTAATGTTTCTTTTTAATTTAAGCGAAAATAGATATATAAAAAAAATTACAACGATTTTTTTAAAGTTTTCTTTTTAGTATAAATTTTAAACTACGCATTAGCATGTCGAAAATGAAAGCATCTCATTCTTACGAAAATATTTTTTTTAATTGGCTTTCAAAATTTTTAATAAAGTTCAGACTTGAATCAAGTTTGAGAAATCATCAGTTAAGAAGAAAATATTTGTATTATTTTTAATATATTTTAAATTAAGAAAATTTACATTAAATCTCATTTATAACAAAAGAGCAAATATCAGGTTTAATGAAATTTCGAAAAATCTCTTTTTCCTACCTTTAGAACACAATCAACACACCGTCATCGATTGATATCCAAAAAGGTGAGTGACTCTCAAAGATACGACAAAATTATTATAGCAGCACCTTAAATCCCTTCTTCTAAACTCGCGTGATAAAATAACATCGACTTTATGATGATTTCTGAAAAATCACGACTAAAATTACTATACTCAACAAAAAATAAAAAAGTTTCTTCCATCATCCAAGAACTAAAAATATCATTAAAACTGAGTCAAATGTCCAGGTCTACACTTGAAAAGTTTCTAAAAGTTTGTTAAACGAGTTACATATAATTCGCATGGTAAATCAAGTCATACCACCACTGGTACACTCTCAATCCGCTTAAGTCTATCTGACGTCCTGCAAGTTGGGTGTTTCGACTCTGAATGAAGCTGCTAGAGTGATCGGAGTTTTTCCCTTTCCAACTCCGGTCTCTCACATGCGCCGTGGATGTGTCCTTCAAAAGAGCGCTGGATTTCCTAGTTTCGGCTGACCTTACTTGCAAAAAATTCATTATATCTTACAAGACTGCGCTCGCTCTTTCTTTTATTAAACTGTTTAATATTGCTAGGCTACTTTATCGCTTTATTGTGAAAGGCGTCTATGTTAGGGTTTGCTTCTTTTCGTATTTATGAAGATAAATTTCAGTGGTGTAATTAAAAAATGTTATTCGTGTGTGAAATGCTTTGCTGTATTGTCCAGCAATATATTGTTGGTGTTAGATTTTCTTGGAAGTATAATTAAAAGCGTTACCAGTATTTTGGCGGCAATATATGAATTTTAATATTAACCATTGCTAGTTTATTCTTTAGAACTCTTTAGACTACATAAGATGAATTGTTTCTTAAGGAATAATTGCGATTAAAAACATGCAAAGCAGGATATTATTATTAAGAAAATATTAACAAGTGGCAACAAAATATAAAAAAAATATAACAATGACTTATAAAAGTTCGAACAATTTTGATCACCCCTAATAGTTTTAAAGAAATTCTAAAAGAAAAGAATGTTTGGGGATTCTAATTATGATGGCATAGATTTTATTTAAAGGGAAATTAAGTGCGCAAAATGATTAAAGTACTGAAATCGATAATTTCGTTCTTAAGTAGATTAGACAAAAAATGTTGGGGCACTTCCTACTAATGAGTTTAAAATCCCTCTTCTTTTGATAAGCATGTTTTTTCCTTGTGCTTTGACAGTATATAAAGGAAAATTGCAATCTCGATCGCTTTAAAATGATCTTATTCAAACTTAATAATTATGACTCGAAGTTAAATGAGTACAGATCTAAGTAATTATCTAATAAATGTTTCACAAAGAAACTTTTGAGCAGATAATGCAATTATATATTTTTACCTGTTTCTTCACGAGGTGTCAGTATTTGGACTTTTCTATCAGATAAGAATTATTTCAGCGGCTTTTCCCAAGAACTATCATTTCCTAAATAAATAAAAAAAATCAAAATCTAATTTGTTTTTAACATGCAGATAGCTGTCTTTATTTGTTTCAAGTAACGAAGAGCTTCTTTTAAAAGAACATAATTTAACGATATACCATGCATACGAGCTTATAGTCATTGCCTATGATCTGTCAGTAAATATTAATAAGATTTGTGAATAGAAAAGTTGCAAAACTTTTCTTCACAGAATTTATATTCATTATCTATCTATATTCTAATTATATCTTCATTTTAGCAATAGCAAGTTATCGTGTATTTAACGGAAAATATACTCTTTTATACTGATATGTGTTGTCGTATACAAGTTAAGTTACGACTTATATGTCAATAACACAGTGCTCACTCTCTGAAGAATACATTTCATATAGGGTGTACACAAATGAAGTGACTCATTTCAAAAATTAATAATAAAAAAAAAAAACTAAAAATGTTGGTTTTTTGAGAGCGCATCTCAAAAAGTTTTTTCAGATAGGTAACATGCCATTTCGGTGGTCTTGGGGGTCGTAAATTACTGGAAATCAAAATTTTGTTTAGAACCATTATCTCAGAAAATATTGAAAATGGAAGAAAAATAAAAGCATTGTGGTGCCTTGGCATATGAGCGACCAAGTGTAAACAAATAAATACAATGCTTAGGAGGACCTAAGTACTTTTATTTTACACAGCTATAATTTAAATAAGAATTTCTTGCATAAGAAATCTGGATTAAATGATTATAAACAAAGTTCGTTCGTTTGAGTTCAAAGTTTGTTTGACATTAAAGTTCGATGGAGTCGAAGTTCCACAAGAGCTGGAGATCAATATAGGATGGATAGATTTCACCTATCAGGGTGATAGCCTAAGCACGAGACTACAAAGAGTGCTCGAAATTCGAAATTCGGTGCGTCGAATCATAATTTCGACGTATGATAATTCGTATGATTTCATTATATTATTATTTTATTTACCTATGATCTCATTTATCGTTGCCTAAGTCCGAATCAATTCGGGACTTTAATTCAGAGCTGGTCACACAGCTCTTTTTTGCACTGCCGGAAACTGAAACGACGTTTCGAGCCTCCTTAATCGAATCTTCACCGCTCTCCTGTCCTTCAATTCCAACTCCTCCCGTTTTGTCCCTACCTCAAGGGGTAGAGCTCCGCCTCCCTTTCTTTCCACTGGACAACCGGACTGCCATGTGACCAACGACTAAACGTCTAACTCCCCAATGGTCAATTCCTACCGTGGGAAGGTTCCTAGGTTTCATAACCACAAGAGCTATGCAGGTGTTACATGAAAGAACACCGCTAATCTCCTGATAGCCGACCATATGCGCTCTTTGACAGTTATTTGTTCCTGTGGTCGCCCTCTGCTTGCAGATGCTACCTTCGCGAATGTCCTTTTTATGACCACCAGGTGTAGCTTGCTTGCGGTTTGCGGTCTAGTTGAAAAGTGCTCGACTCTCTTCTCATGGGAAAATGTCCTCGCGGGAAGGAAAAACATCACAGCATGTATTTGTAGGAAATTTTACTCTCTTTAATTTGTTAATTCACATGTAGTGTGAAAACTGAAGAGTTTTCGTGATATCCAAGAAAAATTTTAAAAAAAGAAGCCAGAAAACATGCATCGACTTCTGCTGATCGGCAGCCATTGCGTACGGAATTTCCTCGCTGTAACAAATTCAGAATTGCGTAGTGCAACGTTAAATATCTGAAAAACTTTTTGTGGTGCTCTCTTATTTTTAAAAAGCCCGTTCATTCAACATTTTTAGGTCTTTTTTATTAATTTTTCAAATGAGTCAATTCATTTGTGCACATCCTATATAACAGTGTTCCTAATTTGTAAAACGAACATTCGTTCGTATATTGGTTAAACAATTATTTTGTCACATCAACGTGCTGTTTAGAAGCTACGCGAGAGCTATGAAAGATCAAGCTTTGCTATTTTGAACCTTCGTCAGATGACCAGCAAGGCACTTAAGCAGGAATTCTCCCTCTCCAAACTTCTACTCTACACCAGCAGGAAAACATTTCACTTTGCATCTATCTGGCTTGTACCTTTAACACCACACCACACCGCCGTCTCTAGAGCTCATGTGGCTCCTATCCGGGTTGGCATAGATGTAGGTGGACTTTATTGAGTTGCAAAAAAATACAGCAAGAGAAGAATGACAAATGAAGAATGACAAATGAAGAATTTACAAAACTGATGTTATAACACAAAGAATTGACAACAAAATAAAGGAATATAAACAATATCTTGAATAACACGGTGTGAATGAAAGAAAAATGATGAATGTAGACGATGACGAACAACATGAGGAAGCTTAGATCAATGCACAGGTTTTGAGTAACATATTAGAGATGGGGAGCCATTGAGTGTTAATTGTGGAATACAAGGAATATGAAGATTACTATTAAAGATTTATGAGAAAGGAAGGAATTAGTATATTCAGTGTATTGAATGCAGGATAAGCTAGAGTTATTGTACAAAGGCAGGCGAGTACTTATTCCAATTGCATTATGTTTTCAATTGCCTATTATGGATTTAATCATGTTTATTATTCTTTTTTTCTTGTTTTTCTTGAATTCGGTTTCTCCAGGACTCTTTGGTACCACATACTTTCCAGTGAAGTAGAAGGTTTCCTAATATGCCAAGAGAGAGTGAGTGGGCAAGATGTCGCATAGTGGATGTGATCAGTCTTTTAGACAGGCGAAGAAATCTGGCGTGTACCAGAATCGTGTACACGATAAATCTTCCGTAGAACCGGTAAGGACCCGCGCTCGGCCCATCATGAAGCCAAGACTCTGCTAAGAGACCACCAGCACGATCTTCGATAAAGTACAGATTTATGGGGCTAAGACACATTGACTAAGAGAAGATACATGCTCCTGAAGAACGTTCATTATTAATATAACACCTGAAAATAGCTTCACAAGAAATGAAATCAGAATTCATTCCCCTTCTCAGTTGTCAAGTGCTTCCACACAAGAATGTCCGTTATAACCTGTGGTCAAAAGTGATGTCGGCTTTCCGTTATCAAAGTGTCTTTAATTGGCATAAATAAAAACCATCGGAAACTTTTCACATTATCTCTCCCATCGACGATATGCCACTGCCGTCTTTTTAATTAATTATGTTGATGATTTTTTTTATGATAGCTTCGAAAATTATTAAACGGAGAAATCAGGTTTGTCGCCCTCTAATTCGAAATATCAGAAAGTGATTCTAGAATGATTGTTGTCTCATATTTATCTCTGATTTCCACGAATTTCTAAGTATTTATTTTAAATTATCATTTTGATAATTAGCGAGAAATAAACCTATACATATTATTAACACTGGAATTATATGATATACGAATGCAAATAAACGCTAACGTTGCACCAGTGTGACGACCCAGAAGAAAATTAATGTAGAATCTAAGAATGTAAGTAATATTTATATTCATCGGGATTAGAAAACGCATGTACAAAATATCTCTTTAAAAATGAATTTTTTCTGTGTATTTTCGCAATACAATAGAGAATGCCGATATGTGTTTCAGAGAATAACACTTCTTAAAGAAATTATGAAACACAGCTTTAAAAATAGTTGTAAATAACACGTGACATGTTTCATCCAACCATCCAGCTCCATTTTCGAGTTATCGTGTTCTTATATAAACAAACAAGTATATAATCTTTATTCGAAACAGACACATTCATTGACATTCATAGAAAATATAATCTTCATTAAATAATATTTCCAGAATTCAATTCTAAGATATTTTCTAATTTATTTAATTCAACTCTCTTAAAATCCGTATTTTTATTCCGCTGACGTAGTGTGAACTCAACACTCGCTTTTTCTTAAGATAAGACCATCTTTCCAATTTTACTATAAATTAATGTTATATAGGTTCAAGTCAACAATTATTATTCCTGTAGTAAAAAATTCATCCTTTATAATTTGGCGTTTAATAGGTTAAACTTACATTTCAAGCGAATAATCAGCCATCATAATTAGTTTTCTTAATTCTTAATTAATTATTAACTTAATTTTTGAATTCTTTTCATGTGCTCCAGAAATAATTTAATTATGCTTACTGAAAATTTCTCGATTGAGGATGAAAAGTTCCTGTTTTATAGAATAAAAAATATTGTTTTCTAAGAAATGCTTAATTTCAATTAAATAAATGCCCTAAATTAGTATGCAAATTTGAAAGAAAATTTTTACGATTAAATTTTAATATGAGTATAATTAATTTCTTGTCAAAATAAGAGAAAGGAAAATATATGAAAAAAAGAATGAAAATATGAATTTCCTATGAAAAGTCTTGAATGCCTTCACACAGAAAATAAGAATATATACAAATAAATTTAATTGAAAATCTCATATTCCAGGTACTCCAGGTACTTTTTTCTGAAATATATCCATTAATAATAAAAATAAACATCATGCTGGTGATGATTTTACTCGTTCATCGCCAATTTTTCTTATTTTTTGAATGAACATTAATTTATCATTCTCCGAATGGTTTTCGATTTCTAAATGTGAAACCTGACAAGCTTTGTGCCTAAAAACAAGAGAAGAATTTTATTTGAAATTTTAACCTCGATCGAAATCCAAACTTTTCTCTTTCTTTCGAAAGGAAAAAAAACGAATTAAAATTTTCTCCGAAGAAAAACTGAATTAAAAATTTAATTTTAGAATTCTTTCTGAATATCAGCATAAAATAAATAAAATATTATCGCAGTAATAGATCGGCAGTTGAAAGAAGAAATCATCTGCAAATTGTTTTTAAAGAAATAAAAACACTAAAGTAAAAAGTTCGTGGCACAGAACATAACCATTTCATATACCTACGCATGGAATGGAGTTGAAGCAGCAAGGGAGGAAGAAATTGAGTTGGATTGAAATACAAATGTTATTTTGTACTCCTCGCTGTCCGGGTCAGTGCCTTAAGCGGGACATTCACCGCTGTTCAACTCAACGATTTTTGGAACACGGGAAGGAAAAATCTTTCGTCACCGTGGAAACCCTATGAAATTTTGCGTAGCGAATTGGAAGTGTTGGAATTCCGAATAGTTTGAAATCAAATTTTAATGGCCGGATGGGCTTTTGACACCTCGCTGCGAGTGCAACAGGAAAACAAAACCGCTGCCTAGATTGAGACCCCGCGAAGTCATATTGAAAGTAAATGCGGAAATCCAACTGTGGGGGCGGAGGAGAGGGGGTGAGAGTAAGTCTGGGACTTTGAACCTTCTCAAACAAGGTGTATCAAAACAAACTTTGGAATATCCGTGAATGACTTGTCTAAATTTTTCGACTGAAATGAGTAGAATTCAAACCAGTTCTTGGGACAAATGGAATGGAATGGAGTACTGATGAATGCCCATCTTTACACCCTCTGAGTAGGCTGTGCCGGCGAGGACAAATAAATAAATGTATTTGAGACGAAAAGAAGAATTCCAATGCAAAGCAGAAATAAAATACAAATGTATCCACAAATGAATGTGTATGCGAAAAGCAAAAGATTAAGACAAAAAATACTGTACTTTAAACTTTAAAAATGTCAATGCAAAAATAGATTCTTCAAATTTAATAATATCTTATAACACTTGAAAACGGACAAAAGAGTAACTTCGATTTGAAATACTAGCTATTCCCACGTGTATGGTGAATAATTTGTTGCATTTTGGACCATGAAAGGAAGTTATTTGATACCATCTGGAACAAAACGGTTGGAATTTTTACTCTGGTTTCCTCATGCGATTAGAGGATAATGCGTCATATTGTATAATAGACGTCTGAGCTTATTTCTCCACAGGTACAGCAAGATGTGTTGGCCAAGTTGAATCA
This sequence comes from Araneus ventricosus, assembly GCA_013235015.1. Taxonomy (NCBI): domain Eukaryota; kingdom Metazoa; phylum Arthropoda; class Arachnida; order Araneae; family Araneidae; genus Araneus; species Araneus ventricosus. The sequence goes on along the minus strand of BGPR01002823.1, from coordinate 133,335 downwards.
TGGATATTCTAGGCAAAAGGCTCTTGACCAGAAAAAAAGATACCTTCCGTATTCCAGTTTGCCGATCAGCTGCTAATTTAGATGTTTTGCCGATTTAGCTAATTTGGATGTTTTCCAGTTTGCCGATCAGCTGCTAATTTAAATTTTATATAATGGATGAGTCGTTCGCCTCCTTCAAATTTAATTGACATTAGACTGACTATAGAAATAAAATTAAGAATTCTTTTGAAGAATATAGGTTTTCAGCTTCCGCAGTTTATTTGTTATAGTTTCAGATATTCCTTTGCCCTGATGGCCGAGGTGAGCTTTATCTAGGTTTGGTGGATATTAGGGTCCACAAGACGGGTATCTATATTGTTTCGTTGTTCTACAGTTGCTTTAAAAGCGACTACGACTTTAATGCTATCATTTTCATCTAAAACATAGCATAGGATTATTCATATTGAAGTACCTGTCTAGTAAATTAACTGTAAAATAAGAAAGTTTCTACCAATTTTAAATGGAAAAGAAAGTTAAACAAACATCATTATCATCAAGTCATCTGTCCAATACATAAATCATTTTTACAAGTTTTCAGCTGCAGTATGTCACACATTAGTTACATCCTTTTTCCATTAAAGAGAGTTTGTATTGAAATTCTATCAAGCATTGTGAATATTAGGTACTGAACATCTATTAATCCATGAAATGTTATAACAAACTTCGTAAAAATAAGAAATTGATAATGCGTCTCATATATCCAAAATACAAAATTAAGACATACATATGCAAAAGATAAGTCTCATGCTTAAATTTTAGAAATCTTTTATAGATAAAATTTAGCAATAGATTGTTTATTGTTCCTTATACTACGAGAGAAACAAACGTCAAATTATCCTTTTATAACGGGGAGGGCTAGGGCTGGAACTGAAATATTAACACGTTATTAAGTCATTTGAATATAAGGTACACTTTCCTTTTTCTTATTATCTACTCTAATCTCTACTATTGATAGTAGAAATCGGTTCTCAAATTTTCTTCTATGTTCTTTAGATAACAAAAAAAAATAGGGATTTCATAAGTATGGTTCCCACTCGCACAATATCGAAGTTCTTTCCCATTTTATCAATGCTTTGTAATCAGTATTTGGCTTCGGATTCCAATATATTTAAATATGCATTCTGAATTCGTATAATTAACGACTAGTCACTATTTTGCCTATCTAAATAAAATTGATTATGACACCAAATGTACTTCTTAAATGCATGAAAAGTTATTTTTTAAAATTGACTATCATAGAACTGAATTTATATCTACCAAACTTTACAAAAAGTCAGCACTTTTCATTTTTAATTTATTCTTTAACCTGTTGGATTTACTCGCTATTAAAATGAATTTTATTCGTGCAGTGAGTATAATAAATTTGGAAAGAAAAGTCGACTGAAGAATTGAAGCTATTTCTCGCATAATTCTAAAACAATTAACATACATTCAAAAATGGCAAAAAGGGGAAAAAAATCAATTTTTTTCTGAATCCTTTTTCTGAAAGACATAAAGAATTTATTCTTTTTAAACAAAGTCCTTAACTTGCTGTCACGATAATATTATATAGCTTTCGATTTTTTTCCGTAATCCTAATTCGTTGTGATCGTCGTCTTTTCCTATTGAAGGTGGAACTATAATTAGCTGATAAAATATAATTTTGGCGTTGGCATTTTTCATCAACATTTACTGAACTTTAGGCGTCAACATATTGTCTTTGTTTGTCTTAGTTTAATATTCATTATGTAAGCTATCTCCAATTTAGGGCAGAAGTTATGTATGCGAATAATGTATTTATAGTTCTTAGAGTCACTTTAATAACAATGTTTGTTTAATGAATATTTGAGTAATTTCTGGACATGGGTTAAAAGTTATAAATGTTTTTCACAAGTTGAAAAATAATATTGAATTTAAAGATTGTCTGGAATACATTACCTTTCGCACTTAGTCCAACAGACAAAATTTTAATTATCAGCGCCAATTTAGCTAATTCTTATGGACTTTTCATTAAAAATAGTTTTAAATACCTTTGTGCCAAACTTTGTGGAAGTAAATTCTACGTGGCGGCATAGTCCTGCATTCATTGTTACGTTCATTATGGAACTATGATGTCATATCAATTGTGTCTATTGCAATAAAAGTAAAATCCATGAATTAAGAAAATAATTGCACAACATTGATAGAGGCATTAGGAAGTGCGTGGAACTTCCCAGACGAAATAGGTTAGAAATATTTTGACTTTAATACTGATTCGTTATAATAAATTAGTATAAGAAAATTAATTAAGTGTGTTTGTTTAAAGAATATTTGAGTAACTTCTGGACATAGATTAAAATTTATAAATGTTTCCCACACGTTAAAAAATAATATTGAATTTAAAGATTGTCTGGGATATTTTACCTTCATGCATTTAGTCCAACAGACCAAATTTTAATTATCAGTGCCAATTTTGCTAATTCTTATGGACTTTTCATTAAAATTTATTTTAAATACGTTTGTGCCAAACTTTGTGGAAGTAAATTGTACGTGGCGGCATAGGCCTGCATTCATTGTTACGTTCATTATGGAACTGTGATGTCATATCAATTGTGTCTATTGCAATAAAAAAATCCGTGAATTAAGAAAAAAATTGCATAGATGTAGAAGCTGTTTCTCAAAGTTCAAAACATTGCTTATTCACTTTTTCAAAATTTTCCAGCGATGTACAAACAAGAAATTCGCGGGAGGGGGGGTGATCAGTTTTAAATTAAACTTAAGACGATAAACATAGCAGAATTTCTTGATTAAAGTCGTCGGAAGAATTTTCGTTGACTTTTCTTTCTGTAAAGTTAATAATAAGAATGATTTTGAAATTAATTGAAAAGAAACTCTTCAAATAAAAGTATTAAATAAATTTAATAAAAACAGTTTTTAAATATAGTTTCTTATAACTGTACTAAAAAGTAGAATTTTTAAAATCCTTCACTTATTTTTAGCCTTTAATTTATAATGCGTTATTTCAAATATTTCGGAATTATGTAATTAATTTTTTCTCAAATTGCAGATCAGGTGCAGCTACTCGTAGGGAAATAAAATTAAATAATTATAAACACGATTTTATTCATCCCAAAATTATATATTTGAAATCATAGAACAATCCGAATGCAAGAAAAATCGCATTTGAAGAACTGACTACGAAAAAAAAAGGAATATGATTAAATTAAAATTGAAAAATAATGTCTGACGATATTAATGATATCAAGTGTTATATTTTCACCAGTGGAACTTTTGATGTCTACAACCATTCGGGAAAAAATGAGACCGACGAAAGAAATATTAGAGATTAAGAAAAATATTTCGAATTCCAAGAGAATTCATTATTAAACATTCATATTCTAATTATGAGGCTCAGCAGTTTTAATAATCATTTTTTGCTAGTTTAATTAAATATTGCATAAATAAATGACAATTTTTCATTCTTTTTTTATTTATTCTGGCAATATGCTAGTCTATAACACTTTAGGCGTGAAGAGAAAACAGTTTTAGCCACAACGTTACCTTTAAATCCAATAAATACCATCAAAACATTGAGATTTCATTTGAAAATTGGATTTACTTGTTTACACTAAAAGAAATGGTTTCAAATTCAGTGAAACGTAACTGATTCTATTTATGACACCATTCGTGATCTACATCTCTTACCTACCAATATTCTTTAGGGTGAAGTAAAAAAAATCTTTTAGTGATATGACTTTTTGTATGGTACTACACTTAGGGATTCGCGAGTCAATTTCTCGCTTCATATAATCTCATAAAAGTGTTCACAGAACTGTGCTATGCTTCTACTGAATTCATAAATAAAAACCGTAAATCACTTGTTTTTTTTTCTGTATGGTATTCTTCAATCTCTAGGAAGACTAAACACATCTGTATTCGATTTGTGTTTTCTCACATACTCCAGAATATTCTATTTCAGAGAGATACTCAGTTGTTTTTTTTGGAAATATAGTAAATATACAAGTTATTTTTAAAAGTACCTCTGCCGATATTTTCCCAAAAGATCAAGTTAATTTAGAGTTTCGGAGAAGATATATCTACTATTGATTTGATATAATAAACCTGGCTTCACAGAAATTGTTGATTCCTATTTCCTACCTCGCTCTTCTTTAGATTTGTTTATTCTCTATTTCGAAAAAAGATTATTTTAAGAATTTCTCGCATTTTTTAGTGAATAGATAGATAGTTTTGAACTTTGTTAATCCATATTTATAATATTTATTTTTGTTCCCATTCTTCCTCTCTCTTGAATCTGGATTTTTTCATATATCAGTTGCATCAGATAAAATGCTGGCAAGGTTTTACCCTTCTCAAATTAAACGGAGAATTTAAATATGCATCTTCTTTAAAACAGAACTGTCGGCACAAGTCGTAGAAAATATTTAGATGGGATGCGTTATTGCCGATGATTAGTTGAACAAAAGAATTACCAGAATTCCTCTCGAAAAATGATCTCCTAAACAAGCTCTTCACTATTCTCTGTCACAATTTCTGCAATTTCATATATTATGAATTTTAAAAAATCAAGTAAGTCTAGTAAAATGTAAATAAAAATTCTAACTTGAAATCTTGTAGTCTAGAATATATTATAGTTCTTCTAGTATCAGTAATGTTTTATACAATATCATTTTCTTATTCAAGACAGTTTTTTTCATTTATTTCAATTATTGGATAAATTCAGGCCACAGAGGAAATATTATTTGACTATTTAGTCATTCCCTTGACAGAAAATTTATCCATATTAGAACTCCGATGGCGAGTGGCACTTTGCAGAAGTTCGCCATTCGAGTTCTCTTCCGTTTTTTCCATTTTATTTATTTTATCTTAATATGTTTTAATTTTTATTAAAGCATGATTTTTGTTGTTTGATTGTATCTTAATTGGTTAGTTGACTCCAGGCAATATTGCTAATGCAATCACTGGATGTTGCTGCGTTGCGCGCAAAAGGTATATTGTTATCACTATTGTTTGATTCTTCTGCTTCTTCTGTATTTTATTTTTTGTAATTAAATATCTTTCTTTTGTATTTTATTGGAAGTTGTAGCATTTTTTCGCCATTTTGTTTAATGGAAAGTTTAATTTTTAATATCTCTTGTTAAATTATTTTACTTGTACTTGACAATATCATTAACATGTAGACGGATGTGGCAGCCACTGAATATCTGACAATTAAATCTTTATTGTAGTGAATAGGAGTGTATTACTCATAAGATTACTGATGCACCCATTAAACGAAATCCAGAGGGGGATCGTCAGAAACAAGCAACATTTTTGACTGTTCATTGGTCTCAAAATTTGACATGTAGGTGAGCAGGAACATGGGCGCTGAACTGAGCTGACCAGTGGTTATACTGCATCACATTTAACGGAGGATGGCTGCTTCTACAAACCCGAAGAAATCCTGCAAAATTTGTTACAGGAATATTAAGTGTGTCCTTCCTCCAGACGTTCCAGTATCATATATACACCAATGAAGTAATCGTGAACAATACCTTTCAACACCTTGTGTACTAATAGTTGATTAGTACACAAGGTGTAATCGTAAGGTATTAATCGTAAAAAGTTACTAAACGTAAATTTTTCTAAGTTGCCGTGCTGAGTTTGGATTACAATTTTATGGGATTTATCTATAATTGAAGTTCTTTCTTGATTGTAAATACGCTAGCAGTTGTAAGACGTTGAAACATGAGTCTTGAATTTCCACTTCAGGGTTTACGCCCGTGGTCTGATAGGGCAAGATATTTTGTGCTCGTCTTTCTTATCTGTCAGATGGAAGTTTGGCAGTTAATCAGCAGTGGTCATCGCCTCACATGACACTGGCCAAATAATCACAAGAAGACATCTCCATCATAAGAAGGAGAACGCAAATCCAAGGAAAGGGAGACATCGTCATTTGGTGACGGCATCTGGAGATGTTTGGCTTCTTTTACGTAACGAATCTGGATGAAGACAAAAGGGACGACTCGATTGAAAGGTAATGACACTGATGAAGCGCGATTATGTGATCTAGTGGAGATAATAGAGCTATAATAATGAAATGAAATAACAATCTCCGGAAAATGATTAGAGCACTGTACACCTTAAAAATGTCCCATAAATAAATATGATCTAAGAGTTATTACAGCATTTAAATTAGTGCTTAGAGGAAGAATAAGGATAGCTATCGCGTTCTCGTTTCAAGGTTTTTTCGAGCTTAATTGTGGAGCTTAAATGAGATCGAATTGGATACTGTAAAGCGATGGAGTTTCGGCACTCGAACTTATAGTTCATCTTCTAACCTTGAAATTATAAAATTGATTATCCATGTTTCTTCCGAAAAATGTCTTTTGCGGTTATTAGAATCTGTACTTGTTAATTTTATTTTTGTTTTACTTTGACTTGATATATACTTTAGGTGGTCTTAGGTAAGTTAGCCAAAAGCGGTATAAACTTAATCAGAGAGAACGCGCGCCTCTTCAGCGAACTTTGAGATGCGCTGAGGTTAGAGAACTGATATTCAACCCTGAGCTGTTAAAAACAATATATTTTTAGTTGGGAAAATAACGCTTTAGACATTAAGAATACATTGCTTAACACAAATCAAATCTAGTCCATTATTATCCACTTATAAAGCATGGATTTATAGAGGGTCCATTTTTCGATCATCTGTTCCACGTGATAAGTTTGATGCGTATTTCTCAATAAATATATTTGTGCACTTTACAATTAACTGTATAATGTTATCGTATATGAAGAACTCCCAATTGTTCACAGGGCTTGTCATATTTTTCGCTGGCTCTTTTGTTCCAGGTAAGTGCGACACAATATTATGACGAGTACGAATATTCTGCCTGAATTTTGTTTTCCGCCACTTTACGCCATCTTTTGATGAAAACCATTCCGAGTTATTCACTTCTTCATTTCCAGAATCTCCGTCTTCTTCCGATTCCTTATCATGTTCGCTGAAACTTTCATGATTTGAAAATTATCTTCTAAATTATCCTCCGGTCCATTGTCTTGAGTGTCAAAGTCTGAATCTTCATCAGTTTCAAATCTAACAAGAAATTTACGTAAACGCTCCATTTCTTTTTCATATGAAGTCAGCGTTGTAGGCAGCAAGTAAATACTTCGATTCGGAAAGGGCAGCAACGAACTGACGATATCAGCAGGGTGAAATAACTGGTTTGTGAAACAAACGGAAGGACGATCGGGGTCATTCCATAACCCCAGTAACTGACTTAACGTATATTAGGAGACGAAAAAATCTGGAAATATTTTCTAAATACTTAGAAAAGGCAGAGAGGGACGACTAACTCAGCTACTGTTAAGAAAGAAATGAACAGGTGGCTATTTTTTCTAGGAATATTGCCGGGAGCTTGGAATCATAAAATGACCCCCGCGCGTCCTCTCGGGTTAAAGAATATTTCTAATGCTCTCTACTGTATTTTATACATGAATTTGGTGTAGTTTTCATTAGATTTCAATAAAGTGGAAGTACGAATAAAAAAACAATACTAATTGGTCCATACTTTAACTTTGTGGGTACTGAATATACCTTCAAAAGCAAACATGCATTCATCCGTGAGTATAAAATGCTGTCAAAATTCCGAATCCATTTCAGTCTATAGCAGGAACGATCGATTGAATTCAAGGTAGGCAATAAATCTGTAGATTGTGTTGAGTGTTATATATAGAAAAATCGACGATAGTAGAAAAATAAATCTTTAATTAAACAACTCAACATAGTAAATATAAAATAGAAACAATTATTACCACAAGTTGAGGAACATAGAGCTACACAAGCATTCCTAATGCCTTTGCTGTGTTTGACTGTGTATCTTCAAATGAGATTCTGATATAGAAATATCATTAAGAATGGCTGGATGGTTCGATACCTATTTATGCAGTTCAAAACCTCTACGTGATAACAGTTCACTTACATCAACTTGCAACTTTTTCCTGAAATAATAGATGTTGCACCTGACAGAATATCGTCCATGTACATGTCTCCGGAAATTATCTTTGCTGCTTCCGGAACTTCTTGGTGTTCAGCATCTGCAATAGCCTGAAGAACTCTCATGGCTAAAAATGGAACTCTGGCCGTACCCTATTTCGCAGTATTTAGTTGATAGAGTTTTATAGGTGAAATGTTGGTTTCCTTCCAAACAATTCTCTACAGATCTCTTTGGGATGGTTCAACTAATATCTGTTTATACATCTTTTGAATATTAGCGCTGAACGCATACTTGTGGGTTCTAAATCTAGTTATTAATTGAAATAAATCATCTTGAATTGAACCTCCGTTGAGTAAAATAGAATTCAATGATTGACCAGTTGAAGTTTTAGCGGAAGCGTCAAAGACTACTCTTAGTGGAGTAGTAGTCTTTTCCGGCTTGTAGATACAATGATGAGGAATATCATAGGACTTGGTATTACCCTCATCTATTATTTGTTGCATATGTCCTAAAACTAAATATTCTTGCATAAATGCTTTATAGAGTGTGGCTAATGTATTATTTTTATTTAATTTGTTCCAAATTCCGTTTAACCTTTTAACTGGATTTTCTTGCGAAAATCCTAATACGGAATCTGCATTTTCTTTCAAAGGTACAGAAACAATATATCTTCTTGACTTCGGCCTACTATGTGTTTTTAAAAAGTGTTCCTCAGAGAATTTTCCTTCTTCACTTTTAGTTGAATCGAAAGAATCTGTCGGAAAGGATTCAATTTCAAAGAATCCTTTAATTACATTATCTAAATTTGCCTCAACTGTGAAGCAACAATAGTTGGAAGTGACTTCAGTCGGCAATTTTCCCGACACAACATATCCTAATTCTGATTCTTGTAATATTAGATTACTATTAGCTAATCTAATATTATCCGCCTTTAGTACATCAAAAAATATATCACTTCGAATTAATATATCTATTTTTGCCAGGAATACAAAAGTTTGGATCAGCTAATTTTATGTGTTTGAGAATTTCAGTGCTTGAGATATTTATTTTTTCTGGTGGGATTAATGATGTAATGAAAGGAACAATAAGGAATTCACAGTGGCGGGAAAAAGTTTATTCTTCATTCGAAATATTTGTTTTTACTCTGGCCTTGACTGCTAGGCTGCTTCCTCCAATACCAGTAATATTGAAAGGTTCTTGCTTTAAATTCAACAGATTACACGCCCTATTACTAATCAGACAGCTGGTCGAAGCAGAATCCAAAAGGCATCGTAATTTATATCTTTTATTTTCACTCTTAACGTAAATATTTTCCGTACTTAATATAAAAGACCTTTGTTCTGAGTTAAGGAAGTGAGCAAATGTTCTAGATTTGTTTCAACACCAATACAAGAATCCTGCACGTTTATACTTGAAACTGATTTATGAGTTTTCATCTGCGCAGCCTGATCACTGAATGTTTCTGCCGTAGTTTGACCTTCTTTTGAAGCAGCGTATTATGCGTTTTGGAATTGCTAAAATGACATCATCATAATCACTGAACTTGAAAAATAATTTTTTATTAGGATTGATAATTACGGCCGATTTATCCGGTTTGGATGATAACGAGTGTCAATGGGGTTTTGAAACACAGCTGCAGGAGAGAGGGAAAGGGGTTTCGATGCTCGCCTAAATGCTCGCATTATATTTAATTTGAACACTGGATTTTAGCTTAAACATTTTTTAGTTAATGGATTTTATAGTGTGTCTCTCTGCCGTGCAATATGAAATTATAAAACTTTGAGAGCTACATGGGATTTCCCCCCCAAGTTTATCCATGGCTGAGGCGGCTGCCGGACATCATGTAGGGCAGAGTTATAACATGCTTTAAATGTTTTCGTTAAGAAAATGCTATGTTGATTGATTGAGAAGTGATGTTCTCCAGTTTTTGTTTTATGGATTGTGTTGCTCATTCTGTGTGTGATTATTATTTTGAGAAGATCTTATCTTTTAATGTTTGAAAATGTCTTTGGTTTTGGGTCCACTGCGCCATTTTGGGGGTAATAATATACGTTATTGATTGCCGGATGTCTCCCAAGTCCTGCGACAGGTACATTTTAATGTTTATAATGTTTTAGGTGTTTTATTCTGTTGGAATTGTATTGATTCTAGTCCGGCGGGGGGTGAGCAGTTGCAATTGTCATATTCCTGTATTTTATACTGACTCTGTGATTTTGCTATGCACCCCTATTTGGGTGCAGTCTGTAAATATTTATTTGTTTGCTTCTTTTTTCGTGTTGCTCCTCTCCCCGCTTAAGCTGAGGGTGCGCTTCTCTCTAGTGTCAGGATGTTCAATTCCTGCTGGTCCACTCTGGCCTTGCACCCTTGCGGGTAGACAGGACCGGAATGGGTACTAAATTTAAAAAAATGCTAAAGTACTTCTACAATTATGGGTTTATAGTATCCTTATGGGAGTTTAAACAAGTTTTATAAATGTTATCTTTTGTAACACACTTGATTCTTTCATTAGCAGACATATTCTGAAATTTAATACATCTATATAAAGGGTGAACACCTTTATTACATAATAAACAAAGTTTCTCTGTATCTTCTCTACCAACAACAAATAATTTATTATGTTTGGCGTACTGACGATATTTCGTTTTTTGTGTATCACTGCTAATAAACCCCTTATGATATGCTTGAACTTTAGAAAACGACTTAGATGATACATTTTTATTTACGTATTCTAAGACAAGACTACGATTTTCCAAAAATGTAAAAAAATCAAGATCAGGTACTTATTTACTCTTGAAAGTTATTTAAAATTGTTTTCTAGTTTCTTTGTCTAATTTCTGGAGAATCAAATTTATGATCAATACATCCGAAAGATTATTTATCTCGTATTCTAAAGTTTTTAATGTTCTTAAATTCTTTTTAACAGTATCTAATAATTTTCTTAAATCTTCTGCCGACTCATAGTTTATTTTTTCTATATTGATAAAACTTAATATTTGACAATCAACAATCGCGCGCTCACTTGTTTTCGTAATGATCTCCTAGAGATTTTAATAGTGTTTCATAAGTATCATCTGTGGTTTGTATTAGCTTCTCTTCTCTAATTAATGAAGATTTAAGACAGTATAATTTCTGAGTATCAATCTAACCAACATTATCTTCTATTAAACTAATAAACTGGGATTAAAAGTTTCCAAACTCTTCATACTTTCAACAATATTGCAGTAGAGGAATGTCTGGCAATTTAACACTTAGTAACTTTTCAGTTTTATTTTCTTTAATATTGAGTTTGGCACTCTTATCATCTATATTATGTTTAGAAATGAGGTATTTTAAACTTACCTCAATTTCTTCCAGATATGTTTCCGTTTTTGCAATAGCTTCATCAGTTTCTGTTAAATCGGCCTCTAGTGGCAATTCATAATGGCGTTTTTGAAGTTCAAACATGTTCTTTCGAATAGTTTCCACCTTCTTAATTTTCATTTCTAACATCATTTTATCTTCTGAAGCACCTTTTTTCATGTAATTTTCCAGTTTTGTGACGCTGTTTATAAGCCCGCCTCGCAACCGATTTAACGACGCAGTTATTTTCGGATCCATGGCTTTAAAATTTATGTTGAGTGTTATGTATCGAAAAGTCGTCTATAGTAGAAAAATAAATCTTTAATGAAAAATCTCAACGTTATAAATATAAAATAGAAACAATTATTACCACAAGTTGTGGAACATCACTTCACGTGCATCAGCACTGGAGTGGGTGCGTACAATATGATTTTCTACAAAGGTGGATAGTGGTTAAATTACTCCACTTCATGTTATTAAACAGCAAGGGCGGATGATTAGTTAAATACAGTCCATAGATTGACTATTCTGCAAGGGCAGATAGTTGAATATATAGATACATAAGTTGACCACTCTGCAAGGGTAGATGGTTAGATATATCCACACATAAATAGTTCCACAGGTTGACAACCGTTAGGGCAGGTGGTATTTTATGGAAATGGGACCACTGCTATGACGAGTGGCTGATCCATAGTTGGATTGTTGAAATCCTTGTAGATGGCGAAAGACGTCTGCTCTCAATCACTTCCTTTCTCGAAGTGGTTAATTTCTTGATTGAGTTGTAGGTGGCGCTTCAAGTGCGCGTTACCTAACAGATTGTGTACGTTTAGCGCAGCATCGCCTGATTTGTCTTTTGCGTCAGTAAATCCCAAACAAACCAACTTAACAAATTGCAAATGGTTGATTGCGCTGCAAATGGTAATGATATATTTTTTCACAGCGTAAAAGGCGCCATACTGTGTTCTGAGAAACATGTGTATAAAAATATACAATTTTCGAGATGATATAACGATGGACATCAGCCTACCGAAGATTGTCGTCCGACTTGATTGCTGTTTTCACACTTCTACACCGAAGAATTCCTTTTCTGACCGATAGTGGTGAAAGTGAGAAAGCAATACCTAAACTGGAGCATGTATCGTTGAGGAACCATTCTCGTTAACCCGATATGACGCGCGCTATGTAGAGTAACGTGAAGACGCGCAAAGGGGTGTGCGACACCCCAATTCGTTATTTCGCTATCTAAGCAAAACTAACAACAGTTTGATGTTATATCTGGTCCAAATGATTGGTGCAAGCAGTTCTCTTTATACAAGAGCAAATTTTTCGACGAAAAATTTAGTAATAAATGCATTATATTAATCAACGCATTGCGAACACATAAAAAAATTATATTTCTTACACGCACGTTTTCAACTTTTTTATAGTAAGGAATCATCAATATTATAATGGTTATACAATTTGATAGAAGAATACTGCTTCTAATTTTCTTGGGTACAGAGGAAACCATTTTTTTAGTAATCCAAATACGAACTCGGATTTGCTTTACTTTTAGATCCAATAAATTTAGGGCGTAATACACTTTTATTTTTCAAAATAATTTCTACAATTTTTAGCTTTTGCTCCAATAGTTTTTGTGAAAGCTGATAAGACATGTACCAGCTCACTACAGTTACATTATGTAGCAAGAAAACATTATTTTCCTGTCCCTAATACGATCACTCAATGGACCAAAGAAACCTGACGCGATGACGCGCAAGGCGGTGTTCGACACCTTATAAGCTCAATTCCGATTTTTAAAAAAATGAAGGAATTTTCCTTGAAACACGCTCCGTCTGTTGAATGTGACCTTAAAGGCAGATAGCATGGATTTTATTCATTTCAACTAAAGGGAAGTCAGTATTTTTCACATTTTACGTGGCGTTGGGTGTCTGACAACCCCTTGCGCATACTCTCGGGTTAAACCTTTTGCGCTAAACCGGCTTTTTTAAACCGGAGGCATGACAGTGGATAAAATGAGAATATGACATATAACATTGGTTAATCGCCATGTACACATCCATTCCAAATCTCTAATAGCCTTTTTTGCCAAAGTATCCCGGAGATAATGAAAAGTCTCTTAAGATATTTAGCGTCTTCTGTCGCAAAGCCACATAATTTGCATTTAAAATATGCATTCTGGTATGAAAATAGTGTCTTTGGGTGCGTTCTATTGTCCTTGAAAGCTCGTTGGATTAGTTTTGATATGTATTAAATAGTTAAGAGATTTTTTTCCGTTCTTTAAACTGACAATTATTTCTATTTTAACGTCGGTGCATTAAGGATGGCCTTCTGTATAATTATTTCGATTAAGCATTTTTTAAAATCTTTATTAGCGTTAGCCCCTCCACCTTATAAATGTTTCTATATGTACTGTCATTTCAATATCGGAGAAATATAAAAATATATTTGTTAATTTCCTTTTTAAATATGAAGTTATTAGGTGTTAAATATATGATTTCCATGATAAAAAATAGTGACTCACGTGTATTATCTGCTGTTTTGAAATGAAATACGATGGATTTTCTTTCATCGTATAAAAATAAATAAAGCAAGTAATAAGTATACCGAAATAGTGCAGTAATGTTATTGAAAACTGTCAGCATAGTCAGTAAAATTGGTTAAACATACAGAACAGAACTCCGTCCCTTACCCCCGTACCCGTGACCAGACCGGTCACTGAACGGTTTGATGGGCAAGACAAGGGAATTTTATTTAAGAAAAAAAAACAAAATAAACAAGAAGAAGGAAATATATACACTATGTACAGCACAGGCATTTTCACTTTTACACTATTAGTTCGTAATAGTCTTCTTTTCTTTAGATGTTGAAATACCTTTCTTTTATTTGAAGGTGGAATGTCCGGTGATTGAGCTACTTAGTTCAGCTCGCTGGGATGTTGAAGGCTAGTGAGGCCGGAAAAGATCTCTGTTTTCGCTAATGAATTTGATATTCCCACGAATTTTCTGCCTGGAGACGAGGTTATTGGCGACCCTTTTCAGCCATTCTTGTTCGAAGTTTGGCGCTGGCTTCCTCATATGCCAAGACACTGTATGGATACACTCCGTGGCTTAGTGAAGTGCCGTGCCAATTCCACCACAACTGCAATAATCGCTGTCAGACAGGTGAAATCTTTGGAGGTAGGCAGGGAAAGGTCCATGTTGAGAGAAGAAGATAACATCCTCTCTAATCCAGTTAGTGGGACGGAGACTAACTGAGGGCATGATGTTATAGATTTTCCTGCCTGTATCGTCATTCTTCCATGAGGTTTGCCACTCCTCAAGCATCCTCTTCCGGAGAAGGCCTTTTACGTGCGGTTTAGAAATCTTAGTATGTGAATAGGGTTGCCCATGTTTTGTTGCGTCTTTTGCCAGTTGGTCTGCTCTCTCATTGCCTATATTGCCTGCATGCGCTTTAACCCAAGAGACTTTTATTCTTGGATTTGAAAGGAGGATTTTGAAAATTTTTCTTGCTGTTTCGTTTGTGCTCTTTGAATTGGAAGATGCCATGATACTTGCTCTATTATCTACGTGTATTTTCGAGGTATTGTGGTTTGGCAGATGAGATGCGTATATTACTGCTTCGTGAAGTGCAGTGAGTTCAGCTTGAAATACGGTGTACATGTCGTTGAGTTTAGCAGACCACTTGTAGGCCCGGATGTCATCGGTCAAGACGCAGAAGGCAGCTCCAACTCCGTGTTCGGTTTTGAGCCATCTGTGAAAATATTTATAATGTCTTTTCGGTGTATATATGCTTCATACATAACATACAGCAGAGTCGTAAAAATACTTTTAATAAGTATTTTTAACCTAACATTTATTTCGTAGCAATTTATGCATTGCTTACTAAAGCTCATCTGTAAAATTGCCCTTTCACAGCATTGAGTGGTTCAACAAAATAGCGAATGAACAAAACTAAATTGGCGTTATTTCTCTTTATCATAAATTTCTAAAAGATGGCATGTTATTATGATGAAATATATCCAAAAACATTTTTAAAAATATGTGTCGCCAAAGCCGAAGCAAATTTATAACTTCTTTTGTGAAAAAAGGAAAAATAATGTTTTAAATTTTTAAAGTGACTATGAAGCGAAAAAATTTAAGAAATCACTGTAAGTCTTCATAATGCAGATTTTGTCCTGTATCGATAAGCATGCATTTAAAACAAAAAAAATACAGGTTTGAAAGACAGATTTTTGCAATTTTGAAAATGGTTTGAGATATAAAATTTTGTTTGATATATTTTTCGTGTGTAGCAAATTATTAAAATTATTCATATTATATTGAGGATCTGAACACTATTCATATATGTTTAACTTATAATAACGTCCTGTATAGAAGGTAAGATATAATTGTAGAACGGACGTCATAATTGTGGTCAGACGACGTCAGAGGTCACATGACGAGGACTACTGTGACCCGCCATCCTACTTTTAGATACTTCAAACTATATTAACTATTAATTTTGAAAGATTATGTTAAAAATATTAATTTAACACATATAAGTATTTATTACATTCAGGTGAAAAAATGATTTACACCACCATATTATCAAAATATTTTACCATTGAAATTCAGTCAATTACATCTACACATAATTGAAAGAATAAAAAACTTAAAACTGTATTTCCAAAATAGAATCTTCTCCTTCGCATTTAAAACCGTAACAAAGGTAAGAGATAATTGTAGAACGGACGTCATAATAGTGGTCAGATGACGTCGGTGGTTACATGACGAGGACTACTCTGACCCTCCATTTACATTTAGATATATCAAACCATATTAACTACTACTTTTTGAAAGATTATTTGAAAAATATTCATTTAACACACATAGGTACATTCAGGTGAAAACATGAGTTTCACCACTATGTTATCATAATATCTTACCAATAAACTTCAATCAGTTACATATACATATAATAGAAAGAATAAAAAATTTAATATCATATTTCCAAAATAGAATCTTCTCTCAGCATTTAAAACCTACAATTAACCAAAAGTAGCTATTATTTTCTTCCATTTAAAACAATTATATCAAATTGAGAAGATGAGTTTCTCCCGGGGAAAATGATTTTTGAAGGTCATTAGCATTTCAAATACTTTTCATTTCATGTTACATAACATACATTACTCCGTTACAGATACTCTAAATAATGCATCTCTAATGGAATTATGCTAATTTTAAAACGAAAGTAGGTACTCGGGATGAATTTGCATAGATATTGATATTTAAGTAAACAAGTGTTTTTGAATAATATGAATAATATTATATCACAATTATGATCTTTATTATCTTGCAATTGGAAACAAAGGGAAAATATTTTTCACATAAATATACCATAATAACAGTTGATGTTGTCAAAAGGTTTTCAGAGGATAAAAATCTCTTTTTCAATGAAGAATGACATGGTTACTTTAAATTTGGTTATGGGTGCACGGGATGCATACGTTATCTAATATGGATGCTTGAATAATAATAATATTTGAAGAATGAAATCGTAGTCGTGTAAGTCACAGTTTGCACATAATTGAAATCCAAAGAATTTTTGTTCAAAGGAAAGAATGGAAAATAATCCATTTTCAGAATAAATGTGGTGCTGTCATTTTTTGGCATGAGGAGGAAAATTTATGACTCAAGGAACTTTTCGATTTTGTAAAATATTGAATATATTGCTTCTGCAAAGAGTCTTACCCTACAAAGTTTACATGTATTAGCCTGTTTAAATTAGGCTTGAAATTTGTAACCGCTTTTATGATTGAAAGTAGTTTTTGTTTCCTAAGAAAACAACTATTTGAAATAATTTAATAACAGTTATATTTTCTAAGCAATAGTTATACACAATTTATAACTGCTTTTGTCATTAAAATAGTTTTTGTTTCCAAAGAAAACAACTATTTAAAATAATTTAATAACAGTTATATTTTCTAAGCAACACTTAAGAATAAAAGAGCAAAATCAATTTCAAAGTCTGAAACACGATGATTTAATAAATAAAAAATTCCTTAAAATTGTTATTGGAGCGAAATAAGTTTATGTAAGAATGTGTAGTATGGACTCCGTTAAACATAAATAAAATAAAAACAAAGTAACATGAAATTTGGAAAATAATATTATATCACAATAAATAATTGTTGACACACACATTGTCACAAATTTTGACATTTCATGTCAGCAATTAGTTTGTCAAGATTTTCAATTATGGAATTATTTTCAAATACTTGTTAACGGAATTATATAATTTTAATATGTCTATCAAAAATGTTCTCAAAGTATTTAATACCAAAATTAAATTAAATTATCAAAATTTAATGTCCCGTTTATAAAATTTAATAAACATAATTGTAAAATTATAATTTAATTAATCGTAATGCAAACGAATGCGTGAATTTAAAACGTAAATTGCGTAATGTATTTTTCTGGTATTCAAGAAAGGAAATATATTTGCAATTGAAGAATTAAAAATCTTTAGTAGTTTGATAGTATATCTTTAGTTTGGATATATCTTTTGCTAGGTATGATAAATACACTTCGATTGTTTTGTTGTTTTCGAATTGTACTTACGAAATTAAAGCCAGATAGCTGCTATTGTCTCCACGTTTCTTCGTGGTTGAACTAATAAATTACTTTTAAAAATCTGATCTTATAGTTAAATAACATAAATTATTCCAAATATATAGTGTAAAAAGAAAGTTGTAAATAATCCCAAGTGCATATTAATTATCAATTCATAGTTTAACTGGTTCTTGGTTCTAGATTCTTGGTTTCAAACTAATCATCATGCACAAAGTATTGATATCACCAGACATGACGCTTCCCCAGAGAATGTCAACCACTCGTTGGTTGGCATCGTAATCTGCGAACGGACTTACGATACGTAATTTACGAACTGAATGAAGAACAAGCACTGGAACACTTCTACGAATTCATATTTTCACATTTTCCCAAACATCAACTAAATACACGAAGTTATATCATTCGATTAACAGATTCTCAAACTAGATTTGATTTCATGTAATTTGCTTTTCTGTGATTACTTATTTTAGTTCTATAGATTTAAACAAAATAGTACAATACGTCAACTCAATCACTGAATTCTACATCCTTTTTTTGATATTTTAGCACTTATTGATGTAAGAATTATACTGTGGTAAATAAATAAAATTACAATAAATTAATTTTGCTAACTGAACAATCCTAACAAGGAAACATTGGCTGATTTAAAGAGATGAGGTTAAAGTTAACTGAGAATGAAAAAGCACTTTTGTGGACACTTTACACATTACAAATAATATAACTATTGTCAGTTCTCATTGAATATTTCTTATGAACGAGGTATTCCTTTCTTTGTAGAAAATGTTTTACACATTTATTTACAGCCATTCATTAAATGGACATAAATGAATATCAATAGAATAAAACATCCTTGTAAGTTTAGAATGTACTCAATCCTAAACTTTATAGATTGATATTATAGTTATCTTACCATTTACAAAATATCCTGTCCTCGGCATATCTATTGAACTTCTTAGTCTCATGTCATGAGATCCTTAGCATTACGTTAAAAGCTATCCATTCGGGCTCTATTTAATTTTTTAAAATTAATTTAATTTAATTTATTCTATTTAATTTTTTCGGATTTATTTTATTCAATTTATTCTATTTAATTTATTCGGATTAATTTAGTTTAATTTATTTTATTTAATTTATTCGGATTTATTTTATTTAATTTATTATATTTAATTTATTCGGATTTATTTTATTTTATTTATTCTATTGAATTTATTCGGATTTATTTAAATTAATTTATTCTATTTTATTTAATTTATTATATTTAATTTATTCGGAGAAGAAGAAATGTTTAATCTAAGATACAGTTACGAAAAAACCCGCTTCTTTGAGAATATGGAATATATTTCCTCTGAACTATGGGGTGAAAACAATTAAGGTTGCGATTTCAAAACGTTATCAATTAAGAACGGCCGGCCAGAATGATGTGAAATTTGACTCATATGTCAAAAAATGGAATTCATTTTGTTAAAGGAGAACAATTTCTTCAAAAATTTACCAATAGTTAACAATGCGGCGATTATTATAAAGAAAGTTCACAATGGAAAATTTGATTTGGGGAAAATATCTCATATGATCTCTCCAAACACGAGAAAGTTATTAACCGAAAGGAAACAATAGTCTGTGTGGAAAGAATTGACAATTTAAATGTAAGAAAACAATAGCGCATGTGAGCATCGGTAATATCCATGGTAACATCACGAAAATGTAATATACTGTCCACCGCTTTTGAAATATTTGTTTCGCCTTTCACCAAACGTTATTTCCTTACTCCAAGTTTAACCAGGTCATTCTTACAAGTTGTTCTCGGTTTAAATCGCTTGGAAACCACAGCTTTAATTATAATAAAAAAAATTGATTAATTTATAGAGAAGGAAGAAAAATAAACTAAAATAATAATTCAGTTATTTATCTTACAGAAATACATTGCTGGACAAAATTATGAACCCAAGAAATTTTCATTTGGTTTTAATAATAATTTAACTCAGTTTAAGTTTGCTTTAATTAAATAATAATGAATAATTGCAAAAATACATCAAAATTTAGTATGAATCATAAATGATGTAAAAAAAATAATGTTAATGAGTAACTTTAAAATTTCACCATTACATGAAATCCGGACAAAATTAAAACTCAAAACTATTAAATAAAAAAATTAATCTTTTACAATAAATGTAGGGTATTCTGATTGGTTAATTATGCTTGGAAAGTGGCGAAATAAACTGCAAAATAAAAGGCGAAATCGGCCCAGTTGCTGTTGCTACGGGCAAAAAGGTTTTTCCCCGTAGGGAATGTTCAGTGAAGTAGCGTTTTTGCAATTTCTCTCGAAAACAGCAGTTGCAGGTCGGAAGATGACCATTAATGGTGTATTTAAGGATCAAAAGTTTTCATATGAAATAAAATTGGTGGAAATCAGCGAAGTGATTGGGGCTGTGTAAATCTATCAAAGTTTTCCCCACAGTGAAGTAGTGTTTTTGTGATTTCATTCGAAAATGGAGGTTGGTTTGGCACTGTATGTCATTGCTAATGTGTCTAGGGGTCATGAGATTTCATATCAAATAAATATTGGCGAAATTGATCCCGTAGTACGGTTTGGGGGGCTCTGACAAGGTTTTTCCCCATAGAGAATGTACAGTGAATTAGTGTATTTTCGATTTCTCTCGGAATTGGAGGGTGGTAGTGCGTAAGGGGCAGGCGACCATTGATGGTATATCTAGGGATCATAAGTTTTACATTAAATAAAAATTGGCGTAATCTGTCCTGTGGTTGTGTCTGGGGATCTGGTCATTTTATTTTGCGAATTCTTTTAAATATATGGATTAACATGTTATTGTTTGACATTTTTGTGAAAAAATAAAGTAAATAACAGTCAATAATGACAGCATTGATTTTTTAAAATATTTTAAATGATATTATTCGAACAAAAAATAACACAATCCAGAATTTATATCTTTGAATTTATAATTTTGTCCAGATTTCACATAATGCTGAATTTTTAAAGTTGCACATATTCCTATTAACATGAATTATTTTATTTTATTTATGAGTCATATTAAATTTGGATGTACTTTTGTAATTTTTCATGATTATTTAGTTGAACTCAATTAAATTATAATTAAAACAAAAAGAAAATTTCTTGAAATTTTTATTTTGTCCAGCACTGCAAGTGTTCATATTTAGTTTATATCACTCTCTTTTATATTCATACACTCGTATCTTAAGTGCTTTGTGAAGTATCTGATTGCAGTATTTAAAATAAAGAGGGATATTAAAATAATTGCTTCCCTTAATTCATAATGATACTTAATTTTTTTCATATTGTTTTTGATTTTTCAAAATAAACTAAGCAATAATTCATCGTTCACGCAAAAACATTGAAAAGAGAAGATTATCTTTCAGACGCATTTCTTAAAAAGACTTATTTCAGTAAGATAGAATGCAATCTTACGTTCATTTAGAGGACATTTTATCTTAATTTATAGTCAATTAGGATGTTCAAAAATATTATTTCATAATATCTGTATGTTTGTTCGTCATTCAATAGTATGATAACGAAGAAATCAGTTTACGTTATTAAATTATAAAAACATTTAAAAGTAAGAACCATTCAAAATTTGTTTCATTATTGCTTTCGAATTTATTTCTCAACCTAGAGTAAGTATTCAAACAAAACAATAAACTAAAGAAATAACGTTTTAATCAATAATAAAGTCAGATGCATCTTTTTTTTAAAACCATTGTTAGATAATATTCTTGAAGATTTCGTTTATAAATTTTTTTCTGGATGCTATGTTTGTTTTTGAAACTTGTATTCATACTAATGAAAACATCTTGAACATTCTTACATTTTTCGAAATATAATCAACATGATTTAATTTATCTAATTTAAATATTTCTAAAGTAGAAGCTACATTAAGTATTAAAATTCTACTTTTTTATTTAAGCCAAATCTCGCTATCAAATAGATTTTACTAGTTTGTAGTTTTTGTGATTTCTTTGATTTCACAGTTTTTACAAGAGATTTTAGAGATCATATTTAAACAAAATTAGAAAAATCATATGAATAACCCGAGGACAATAGAGAATTTAAAAAAAATATGTTCAAGAACATGTTTAGTATGGAAATCGAACATCACGAAAAACACACGAACTTCGAGTACGCGCTTAAACTATTTTCTTACTATCGAATTGATCCTTTAGAACATCACACATACTTGAAGTTAAAATAAATGTCATAAATTTTAAAGGCTAATTTTATCACATAGGGAAATTACACCCTCAGATTCGGGGAAATTCTTGCGTGATGCCAAGTGTTAATTTCTGCTGAAAAATAATCAAAATGGCGTGCAAAGCTGAATGCTAATAGCATATATGCTAATAGCATTCATTGTGTTTCGGGAATTATTCTAGCCACTAAATTTCGAGTGAATGGCATTTCATCGTCTGGTGATTTTAAACCCTAGGGATTCAGGATTTCGTCATCAGCCGTGTTGTAGTTCATTCAAAAAGAAATTAACTAACTTATGCAACCTAATTCCATTTCATATTAAGGCAGCAAGAAACACCTTACATTAATCATAGCTTTGGCAATTTTGCTATAGTATTATTCGAAGCATCATGAGTATCTGTAGCTCATAAACCTTTACAGCATTTTTTGTTCTTTTAATGAAAATAAATCACTTAGCTTAAAAAACTGAAAATTGGAATAAAAAACTTTAAAAAAAGTGAAAGAATTTAATATTTTATTTGGAACTATAAATATGTTATTTGGTTTTGTAATCACTATTAATTGTTGATAAAATTTACAAAATGTATTGTGTCTTTTACCCAGCTATCAAAGAATATTAGCACCCTTTCATCTTAATTATCGATAAAAATAATAATTTTATCGATAAATAATTTTATGGATTATAAATAACATTATAGAAAAATGAACATTTCCAAATTTTTAGTCAGAACTGTAAATTCACCGTCAAGAAACAAACTAGGTAAAGGAGAAATATGTAACTGACGATATTTTCAAAAACATTTGAAGAAAAATTGTATCTTTCAAATCAATAAAATATAAGTTTCTCATACATTATATGATCAAAAGTATCCGGACACCTTCTGATTTTCATATTTTTTAGAACTTCTACAGAAAGGCTAGACAAACTGCCCCTGAACGTCGACCATGTAAGGAATAGACTCTAACCCACATTTTATAGTGAAGATTCGGTAACGATGGTGCTTAAGGGACTAACCAAAAATTAATGAAGAAAAAATTCTAAGCTCACCCATTTCCATAGAAAGCTGATAATTATTTACAAACCTCATTAATGGTTTTTGATTAATATGCACATTGCTTATATGAATTTTCGTGAAAACGGCAAGAATATTTTGGAGGTTATAAAACTTTTCTTTAAAAATCCCAGACTTTTTGCTTATAACATGCAGAGAGAGTCCACAAAATAATATTAAACTTAATAATATAAAAATTCCAGTCCAACACAATTACGATTTAGAAAGGAATCGGTTATTACTATCAGCAGAATTTCTACTTTCCTCTAAGAGAAGCAAAACGATGAGGGATCTTCCAAAAATTGATACTTTTTAAACTAGAATTTTCGAATAATTTTATGGAATTTAATAAAGATTGAATATGCTGAATACCCAAGCTTACTTATAATACAATTCGTAATTTAAATTGCAGTTCGATGATTACTATACCAAGATTCAAGTTTAAAAAATATGAGTTTGTGGAAATTCCTCATCATTTGGTTTCTCTTAACAGAGAAGCAGAAATTCTGCTAACAGCAATGCCTATATCTTTCTAAATTTCGATGCTATTCAACTGTAACTTTTCTATAGTCTGCCTTAGATACCTGGCTTCGACATTGTGAAAGAAAAAAATTCTTAGTCTTGCACATACGCAGTAAAAAATTATTTTCTACCAATAAGCATATTTTCTTTAATAATTACAGTATTAACTTCTCAATTAATAGAAGACTTCTGTAACACATTGTCAAGTATTCTTAAAGTTTTTTATTATTTGGTGGAAAACTCTGCACGTTATGAGCAAAAAATATGCTGGAAAATTTGGGATTTTTTAGGAAAAGCTCTATATCTTTTAAAATAAACTTGCTACTTTTATGAAAATTCATGTAAACAATGCGCTTGTTAAGCAAAATTATTGATGAAATTTGTAAATCGTTATCAGCTTTCTGTGGAACGATGAGCCCAGATTTTTTCTTCTTCGTCAATTTCTCGACGTTCCCCTAAATGCCGTCGTGACCGAATCTTCAATCTAAAATGTGAGTTCGCGTCTATTCTTTACATGGTCGTTTTCAAGGGCAATTGGTCTAGCTTTTCTGGAAAAATTCTAAAAAAATATGGAAATCCGACAGTGTCCGGATACTTTTGATCTTATACTAGTGTATGTATTATAACCTAAAATTTATGATTCCGAGCATTGGGGACCTTCCCAAACAAATTACTGAGGAAAATTGGAGAAACAAATTTCATTTTCTTAATAAAATGATATTTTTTCTTTTGTCTGCACAGTATTTAACGGTAGAAATTTTAATGTATTGTAGCGATTTAATAAATAAAAAAAATGAAAGATTTTAATTTGAAATTTGATTGTAAATAAATGTATGATTTACAACGAATAAATTCTCTTAGTGACTTTACTCGTATAGTCAGTTGTTTTACTTAATGAGAAATTTCATGCGATAGAACACATTTTATTTGACACACACATGTGCAAAATGTAGTATTAACTTTTAAATGAGTACCAAAATATAGGAATGCGTATGTAAACTTAAATTTCGTAACAGGCAATCTTATGTTTATATTTTATAATTTCAAACTAAATAGTTTAATTCCCTATTAGCAAAAGATATTGTACGATAAGTCCACGATGTATTTCGATATTCTGGATGAAGCGCAATACCGTGAAGATATTATAGCATTATTGTAGAGTCTTTTGAGCTAATAGTGTTGCATAATAATACATATATTTTTAATATTGTAAGACATTACTTCCTTTTTGAAAGCATTATGTTTCAATTATATCGTTTAAAAGTTCCCTAGGAAAATTTTTTAATGAATTAATGTCTTGATAATGGTGTAATTTACTATTAATACGAAATATGAAGATGCACTTCTTCCGAAGATACATTTTATTATAAACGCTTTAAATAGGCAGGATTAAAAGAATATTTAATTAAACATGCCACGAGTGAAAATTAATTTGAAAATTATTTTCTGAATTACATTAATATTCTGGCGTAATTTTAAATTCTAATGGAGATAATCTTTGCTATCTTTGCACTTTTATTTTAATGCAATAAAAAGTTTTGTCAAAATTATAATACCAATGGTTTTTATTTTATTTTGTTACTATTTACGATTTATATACTTTTCTTGGACAATCAAATGTTTTACTGGTACCTGGTAAGTTTTCCCTTTACACTTTTCGTTTCACAAGAAATCCATCATATGTTCATCGATAAATATTTAAATCAGAAGTGTTTAAAAATATTATTCGTCTCTAAGCCGAAATTTCGTAAAGATTTCTCTAATTTTTATTATCTCCGCTTCAAAAAATCATTTACTTCATCGCTCATTTCAATTATTTTATCTACTAAATATTTGATTATTTGACATTACTACTTCTTAAAGCATGGTATTATTTTTTTACTTCTCTTCATTCTTCATACGTCTGTCTTGTTGTTTTGCTTTCCATTTAGTGTTTTCTTCCGTAATATAATTGCAACTTATTTTATAGAAGCCTAGATTTTGTCATCGTTTGGCGCAGCTTGGCCAACCCTGGCCCTTGTGCCATAAAATGGACTCACTCACTCACTCACCCGTAATATAATACTTCATGTTTTTTAAGTGCTCGGAAATCCGAAATGCTTTTAGAAAAATATTTTTAATCCGAGTTTAAAAACTAAAATGTGGTGAATCAGTACTAAAAGAAATTTGCATTTGAAAATACATTTAAGGTATGTGATATTATAGATTCAAATGAAGAATATGTAAGAGCAGAATTATTGGTAAAAATAAATCGTAACATTCGTAAGCAATCAGAGAGAAAACCAAGTGAAAAACAACACATTTAAAAGACAATGTGAAACAGAGCAGTTCCATTTTAACTTTAAAGAAGTATTTAACAAGCTAGAATAAGAAAGAAACATTTGATATATTCTTTTTTATCTCCGATATTTCTCATTTTAAACAGAAAGGTGAATTCTTTTCCAGCGCGTTAAGTAAATAAAACTAAACGCTTCTTTCCGACAAAGTTTTTGGAAACTTTTGTAATAATTTACAACAGGATTTAATGTTCATCCATTCATAAAAAGCTTTTTGTAATAGTCACGATCCGTAAATAATTCTTTATTTAAACTACTTCTTTTCGCGTTGCTCGACTCAACCTAAGAAACTTTTTTTAGAAAAAATATATTTGAATGTAATTAATTTTTATTAATTGAAACTTTTTTCTTTTTTATGACACTTTGAAAGCCTGTGTAATTGTTTTAATCCAGTAGGGGCTTTCTGAACCATTTTCGTTTATAAATAAAAATTAAAATAAGAATAATTAATAATTTTATAAACAATATTATTTTTCACATTTAATGAACATATGGATAATGAAAAAAAAGAGATACACAATTTCCTCAAAGTCGGTTTGTAAATATATCATAAAAAGTTTAATTAATTTATTTCTTTTATAATTGCGTGATAAACAGTTTTTAAAAATATGGAAATTTCTTTTTACTTGCATGACACTATATTTGCTTTTAATATTATCTTAAAAAAGTTTTAACATTTTGCTATTAGCTGAATACATACATGGCATTCAGGTTATTTTTAGTATTTTTTTAAGTTGCGTACTTAAAGTTGTTGAATCATTGAAACTTTAGATAATAATTTATATACGGCGACTTGATATTTTTTGAAACCACTTGCGGTTGCTAGAGTTTAGAGAACTCATTTTATATTCCTTTGAATTTTATTTTATTAAAATACATGACTTTTAAAATTTATTTTCAACTTTTCATGCTCGTTAAATACTATTGACTTTGTGAAAGAGATAGTTCAGTGGAACTCATTAAACATTTTTTAACGATTATTTTATATCAGATGCTGTCACGATTTTTTTTAGATTCCATTTTCAATTTTTCAGAAGTTAATTCCTTCTAATTTTTTAAGTGGTGGAAGGTTGTTTACAAAATAGTAATAAACTCTTGTCGGTGATTCAGATGTTATTCTGATCTATGTTCTAGGAATTTTTTCCTAATTTGAGGTGAGCCTTTTACTTTAATTTCAACTTAGCCTTAAATTTTTTTTGAGTAAACATAGTAATTGAACGGAAATCTGTAAATGCGGAAGAGAAGCTAAGATTCGTTAAAGACGAAGAAAGCAGGATGAAAAATAAAGACGTGGAAAAAAAGCCAAGGGATTCGAAAAGTACTGTTTGAAAATTTTTGAAAAATCGTTATTCTATTATTCATACCTTTGACAGTGTTTTAAAAGATGGGAAACAATTTAAATCCTTAACCCTTTGTGGACTGGTACTGCGTATATCGTCCGCCAGTGAGGACGCGCTGAAACGCCGAGTGAAGGAGAAAACTCTCCATCCCTCTAACCTGTTTTTAATATTCTAACTACTTGCTCAGGTACTTCTGACTCATCTTGAAGCAGTCAGTTTGGTCTCGTCGCGACGGCAAGTGCATGACAGGTTCTACATAAGCCAACTTCACAATCATGAAAGGGCGGGGAATTATTTTTCCTGAGCAACATGCGGCTGTTTTGGAAAAATTAAGCAAGGACCAGCTGAGTAGAAGTGACTGAATGCAGCGACACGAAATCAATTCTGCGACTGATGTGTAATTCACATATTCGGGCATAATCTATTCATTCAACCTCTAATATTATTTCATAATAAAAAAGAAAGTTGTGTTTAATTAAATAGGCATAGAGTTAGAAAAGACTGAAAGGCTCATGCAGAGCGCCAACCTGGTACGAGTGTTGT
>BGPR01002823.1:79431-97934 GCA_013235015.1 Araneus ventricosus | reverse complement strand
TATATATATATATATATATATATATATATATATATATATATATATATGTGTGTGTGTGTGTGTGTAATAATCTCACTTAATTTTACTTTAAATTCTAATATTATATTTTAAAATATTAGTACAATACTAATGTATTCTAAAATCACTTTTCTTAAACCTCAGTTCTGTTTTATTTCCCTCTCTGGAGGTATATTAAATCACGCATTTTGGCAAATTTATTATTAAAAGAATACTTTAATCGCTTCCAAGTGCCTACAGGAACGTCTTGTTGGCGCCAGACTTTTCCCTAAAACACATGCATAACTTGTTAAAAATAGCTAATATTTCCTTCACTTTGATCCCGTGTCTATATGTTAATCCCCTATCTGAGACAACGCAGGGATTTTTCGCTCTTTTTTTACTTAAAACTTTCATACGAAATGTACGTTAGGGGGTCCCAAATAATGAAAGTCTTTTGTTTTTTTTCGCATACCCTCTTATTTTTCTTCCTTTTATGTCAAAACAATTGTAAATAAAGTTTCATGAAATTTGAACCACGGCAACCCGTGCCGACTTGCATCTAAACGTATCAATCAGTACTTGTGTACGCTTAAGCCAGAGAACGCTGACAAGTATCAGCCTGACACGTGTCTGTTGCGGAGCACATAGCAGCTGCAAATGGTAAAGACAAAATAAAACAGGATAAAAAGCTTTTGGATAATTTTGACAGTGCCAATGCGCAACCAGTAAAACGTGTCAGTATCAGTTTACTTAGGACAGCGCACGTCCACGTGTCAATGTGCTTATAATTCCAAGTTGTTTTGTCACTAAATGTTTGTATAGTTTTTAATCAGTGGACAGAACATGGCAGTGGAATGCGTAGTTCTAAAAAAAGTGATATTTTAATAGGGGAAATAAAACATCAAATAACGGGTTCAAAACTTCCCTCTAATGGACAAGTTCTCGCAGTTTTGTTTTACAATACTCGGGAAGAGAATTTAACTGTTAATGAAAGTGTAAATCTCGCTATTCGCGAATGTATAATCTTTTGGGAAAAGGCACGCATATCTACCAAATCGTTGAAATTATGTGAGGAAACTTGTTAACGTGTATCAGGTTTGGAGATACTTACAAAAAGATGGAAAAAAATTACAGGACGTATTCAAGCGGCGACAACAAAAATTTGTAAGTAATTTAGACAATTTGTTCGACATTGCACACGCTGATGTACTTAAGTTAATGAAAATAGAGGAAAATAGGATGTTCTTGCTGCGCCAAAGAGAGCCAGGCCGACCCAGTCACTTAGGGATAATAAACTGACCGAGAAAGAGGAAAGCGCGCGACTTCAAGCTGTCAAAGAAGAAAATCGGCGAATCAAAAATGTTTCCGCTTCAACATCCTCGGCATCATACGAACCATTGCAAGAAGATTCCTCTTCAAATTCTAGTAAAAATATGGATTCAGAAGATTCCCCAACACTGATCGAAAGCTCAGAACCTGGGACAAGTAAATTAGTAATGAGGAAAGATTTTATTACCCCGAAGTTAGTTGTTGCATTAGACAGGTGTCAGTTAAGTGTGCGAGATTCTGTGTTTATTCTTGAAGCTACTATTGATGCACTTTGATGTAACGTTGACGAATTTTCGATAAGTAAGTCTTCAATTCAATGAATCCGAACAGAAAAACGGAAGGAACGCGTGGAAAACATAAAAAATTGATTTACAAAACAAGGTACCTGATGTAGTGACCTTACATTCGGATGGCAAACTGTTGCCTGCTTTGAGTGCTCGAAAATCGAAAGAAGAACGTTTGCCTATAGTTATTTCATATGGACTTAAAGAACAACTCATTGCTGTGCCGAGACTGGATAATTCTACAGGCAAAGAACAGGCACAGGCTTTTTGGAAGGCGATCTTAGATTGGAATCTCGAAGACAAAGTCTAAATTCTCTGTTGTGATACTACGGCTTCGAATACAGGTCGTTTTAATGGTAAAAATGTGTGTTTTTCATGTTAGAGAAAAGTGCGATGTCATTTGCGACATCGAAAATGTCTCTTCTTGAAATAGTGCAAGTGCGGATCGCCATTGAAAAATTTCTACTAAGGAATTATTCTTATATAAAATGCTATTCTTACATATTTTCATATTGATATTTTGGAAATACTATTTTGAATAAGTATCTTCCTAAGTTTTGAATTTTAATTATTTCTTTTGAAGTGTCTTTTTTCCGGTATCAAGTTAAATTTCTTGATTATTAAACTTTTTTAATCTACTGGATGTGTTTAAATATTTGTAAATTTTCCTTATCGATAATTTTTGAAAAACTGACGTCAGTATGCCAATCTAAGATATTTTATTGTGTTTAGAAATTTTTCTGAAAATCTAAGATATTTTAATGTGTTTTGAAATTTAAGTTGATTTAAGATTTAATTTATTTGACTGATTCTTAGATCAGAACTGAAAATGCCTAACCCTAATGATAAAAATATAGAAACGGTGGAAAGCAGTTCGAATACGGAGAATACTTTTGCTGAGGTAGTGGAACAATATACTAATACTGATATACCCATAGAAAATAATAATTTAAGTGATCCACACATAATTCCTTTTGATTCTGAAATCGGAATAAAGATGGCATTATGATTGCAGTATTTCAATGAGGCATATAGGAAACATAATAAAAATGAAGATTGGAAAGTAAAAAACATATCTAAATTCTTGAAAGGTTTTGCATTAACACACTATATAAATTACTATTTAAATTACTGTGATTTTGATGATCTCTGCTCTGTTCTTATAGAATTTTTTTTGCAAAACATTGCAGTTAACTTTGCTGATTTTCGCATCATTTAAAGAAAAATGATTATTTAGTCAAATATTTCATGAAAAATTAAATTGTGGATGGCAATTATGTCTTCCCCCTCAACCAATTGATTTTAGAAGGTCTTACAAATGGGTTACCTACCCAATGCAAGCAGTTAATGACATTCAAACCACCTAATACACCTTCAGAATGCCTCACGGTAGCCACGAAACTTAAAAATTCCGGAATCTTCTCATGAGCAAAACACAGTCTGGAATAAAGGACCGCCAATGAGAACAAAACCAAACTTTAGTCCTAGACGAGCAGCATTTGTACCTCGTCCATAAAACTCTTTTTTAGGCCCAGTTTTCAAAATTTATCGTTGGGGGGAGGGGTCCAAATAATTTTTATAATCTTCATTCCAACACTTTTGAAATCAAGGATTTAAGCCAAATCATAATGCTCATTTTGAAAATGGGTTACCTTCTTCTCCATGCAAAATTTGCCCCAGAAAAGGTATTCCTAATGCTTATCATTGGACTCAATTGTGTCCTTTGAAACAACCACAGTTGACTTGTGACTTACCCATAAGAAATAACTCGGTTTCCCGCACCCTCGGTTTCGCACAGGAAACTCTGTTAATTCATCACAAATAACAAATGGCAGTGAAAACGCTGCCAATGACAGACAGAACACTGCCAATGACATAATACTGAGGCCTTTGGCTCAGTTTATTGACAATTATTAGTGTTCGGAGATATTTCAACTTTATCAGATCCTTCAAACTCGGTACATTTACCTATATCGCGTACTTTACTTGATAATGTCAACATTGTTATTGACACAGGATCCACTCTTTCTCTCATATCTGCAGATATAGTCAATAAACGTAATATACCGAGACAACAGAGTAAATCAAGCCCATGGCAACTTTCTACTTACCCAAATATGTGACGTTCATTTACAAATTGGCCAAATAAATAAGAGATTAATGTTGTATATCATTGAAAATCGTTTACCATATATAATATTGGGACTACCAGATTGCAGTCTACATAAACTTGTTATTTATTGTGACGAAAATCGAATTTTGCAAAATGGAAAAATATTATAAATCAACATACAAAAATAAATAATCAAATGTCTTTACATATGCAAGAAATACGATTAACAAAGTGGATAATCAGAATGACATAGTTAATACCTCAGAGGAAATTTTTCCACCTTTGATTGTTAAAGAAATATCCTCTCCAATCTTATCCCTTATGTAGGAATATTTTCATGTCTTCTGTAAAAATAAATATTATGTAGGGAAAATTAGAATGGAACCCACTAGAATAAACTTGACTTCAGACTTATCAGTTTCTCTGAGAGCATACAGAACTTCAGTTACTGAAGAAGTTGAAAAAAATAAAAAATAAAAATTTTTGGCTGCAGGTTTCATTAAAGAATCAAATAGTTGTTATTCCTCTCCTGTCACGATGGCTTATAAGAGAGATGAAATGAAAGAAACTAGGTTGTTTATCGTTTGTCGAAAATTAAATGTTATTTGTAAAACTGATGCTGAACTTTTACCACGAATTGACGAACTAGTGATAAATATTTTCAACTTTAGATTTCGCATAGGTTATTGGCATATTCCCCTTCATGACAAAGATAAAGAAAAATGAGTTTTTGTTACAATTGAAGGTTTATATGAATTTCAAGTTCTCTCTTTTGGTTTTCGGAACGCCCCTGCAATATTCAATCGTACCATCTGTAGAATTTTAAACAAACATAAATGTTCAACTTTTGCATGCCATTTTTTTGATGACATAATGATTTTCTTAAATTATTTAGATGAACTTTATGCTTATTTAGAACAAATATTCAAAATTTGTGAAGAAGAAAATATCAAACTACAATTTTGAAAATGTGTTTTGGCTAAAAATAAAATCAACTTTCTAGGCTATGAAATTAAAGAGGGTTGTATAACTCCTGATAATCATAATATTGAAAGTATTTAAAAATTGCAAATTGTTTTCTTGGTTCAGTAAACGTTTATAACAAATTCATTGATTCATACGCTAAAATTAGAGAGCCTTTAAATAAACTTTTAAAGAAGGATAAACAATGGAATTTGACTGAAGAATGAAAAGAAGCTTTTCAATTGTTAAAAAAATAAATTAGTAAATAAACATGTATTGCAATTGTATGACCCTAAATCAACTCTTCATGTGTTCTGTGACGCTTCTCAATTAGAAATTGGGGCGATTTTGAAACAGCCTGATAATTCTGGTAATCTTCAACCGGTGTCATATCATTCAAGAACTTTACGTAGTTATGAAAAGAATTATTGCATCACGGAATTAGAGTGTTTGGCTATAGTAGATGCCCTTGATAAGTTTTATTATTATTTACATGGTAAAAAGTTCATCATCCATACCGATCATGCTGCCCTTGTTTGGCTTAAGAATGTAAAAAATTTAAGGGGAAGATTGTTTCGTTGGTCTTTAAAATTAGTCATGTTCGATTATGAAGTTAAATATTTAAAGGGAGCAGCAATGTTAAAGCTGATATGTTATCAAGGCATCCTACACTCTCTCTCTCTCTCTCTCTCTCTCTCGCTCTCTCTCTCTCTCTGCACAATATATCCAACACTCTGTACATTTACTTGAATTAGATGAGATAAAGACACTTCAAAATTTAGACAATTTGGATAATTCTAAATATAAGAAAATCAATGACGTTCTTGTCCTTAAAACAATATTTATTTAATAATAGTTGTACCTTTCTCTCTTAGGCGAAAAGTTTTGCAAAATGCTCATGAGCAATTTGGGCATCCGGGTACTTAAAAAATGATACACCTAATTACTCCTCAATACTATTGGCCTCAAATTAACCAAGATATTTAAGTATTTGTCAAACATTGTCATGTTTGTCAATTAAACAAAAAGACAAGTCCAGAAGCTTTGGTCTTTTGCAGACTGTGCTACCCACGGATCGACCTTTTGGATATCTTTCGATCGATACAGTTGGAGGATTTAACACTTTGAACAACAAAAATATTTCAGGTGAGTGATTTGAAAATGGCCCTTCTGAAGCTAAATGGTGAACGGAAATTGGTCGAAGAATAACTCACGGAATGTTCGAAAACTGGCATAGTAAGTTTTCCATTCCCCTGGACCTATTGTTCCGGATAACAACAGGGGTTCATCTTCCCCACTACCCTGACGACTTTGAAGGTCGGATAGAAAAAAGAGGTAGGGCCAAAAAAAGGGGGGAACACAATAGAAAAGAAAGAACTTGAAGAATATTATACGGGCCCATTCATACTTGCCCGTTGTATAGGTTAGCAACATTCCATCACACTTTCAGTTCAAACACCTTTTTCAGAAATCATTGCATTTTTCTATCAATAGATCATGAACACATGTTTACAATATGGCTAGAAGTGTACTGAATCATTACAGCCTATTTCAATACCCAATGTTGTTTCTTTTAAAAAATACTTACTTCAATTTTGCTTTTTGCTAATTAATAAAAGCATGACAAAATTCTATATGCGAAGAGTGGACATCAATTAAATTCACCTTTATAAAGAAATTAGCTATTATTCTCAGCGCCGCTCTGGATAAAAGTACTTTTCTGTGTAATAATTTTAATGCAAAAACTAGTTTTGTATAGAAAATTAAAATTCTTTTATTGTTTGAAATGTTTTATAGTTGTACATTTTCAAATTTTGCTCATAAATATTAAAGTATAAGAAATGTTTTTACGTATATTTCGGGGCAATTAATTTTTTTCTTTTAAAAAAGTATTAAAATAAACCAGATCAACATTTGTCCCTGATATAATTTATGAATCGTCTGCTCTTAAACTTTTCCTTAGTGTTCTACCAGAATAATGTTCATGTGTTCTAGAAACATCTCTTCTTATGTATTCTTGTTCTTCAACAATAAAAAAAATATTGTTACACATTGTAAATTTTATACATAATTGAATTTTTTTTTAAAAATTGAAATGGGGGCAACAAATTGAACGGAAATGAAATTTGTGTCACTAGAAATCTTGCTTATCGAACTTTAATATTTTCGAAAGATATCGCGGAAAAACGCAAATTTTTGCTTAATTTTTAATTAACTAAAGATTTAAGATATTTTTGTGCTTTGAAAAGTTGGCCATGATCTTTCATCATACCATTTTTTTAATATCCACTAAATATTTACAAAAATAAACAGAAATAAAGTGAGATTAGTTCAATGTCCCACCATTGCGTAGCAACGAAGTATCTAGAAATTTACATTATTTCAAAATCTTCTACATGTAATCAAGTTTTTATTAAATAAAAAAATAGTAAAGATTGAAGGAAAACTGAAGCATACAAAATTGGCATCATTGAAAAGGCAAAGCTTTGAAGTTTAAGATGGTATAAAAAAATTTGTGAGACAAATTTCTTCTAAATTACTGCGGAAGAACGACTTCGGTTAATTTCAAATTAACAGACAGTTTAATTAACTTGTGGACATCAAAAAGTTGACAATAATGTTCCGCTTGTTTTAAATGATAAGTGTTCAAAATTTGGCTGTAATCGGTCCATTGGCTTAGAAGATGCACATATGTATAAAAATACTCACGATTACTTTTATTTATATTAAGATACTAGCTGATATACCTAGCGTTGATCGGGATAAAATACTTTCATGTTTAATATTTTAAGGTGAAAAATACCTTTGCATAAAATGCCGTATTGCACAAAATTTTTTTATAGTCTTAAACGTTTTTAAATTAAAATCAGAACGTCAATTGGACCAGACGATTTTTAAAAATTGCCTATAGCTAATTATCTCCATATGTTATTAATATTTTCTATAAAAGTATTTCAACTTTTTTTCGCAAATGGTGAAGTATAATAAATGTTCGAATTGACGTTTTAGAACAAAAAATAAATAAATAGAAAATTTTTCATAATTAAAAAGCTTAAAAATAAACTAAATTAATAGTTGTTCTTGATTAAATTCTTTAATCAACTCTGTGAATTGTCTTCTATAAAACTTTCATCTCTAAAACTTCTTTTAGTGTTCTTTTAGAATTCTGTTAATAAGTTCTGGCAACAGCTTTTCGTACGTATTCTTGTTATTTAACAATTAAAAAAAAAGCATCTGCATCTATTCAATTATTTTTTAATTAAATTTTGAAAAATTAATAAAATCTAATGGAAAACTGGAATAAAAACAAAGTTGGTATCATTGAAAAAGTAGAAATTTCGAACTTTAGGATGGTATAAGAATACGTCTCGTGGGGGATAAATTTCTCCAAAGTTACTGCGGGAAAACGGCAAAATTTCGGTCAATCCTTAATTATTTGAAATCAACAAACCTTCGTATGATGAAATGCTAAAATCATTTGAAACAAACCGACGCGGATGAATGTTTGAAGAAAATACGCCTGAAGGGGTTTTTGGTGCATTTCAAAGATACTATGAGAGAGAACACTTTTTGAAACAAAAAACTAACATACTTTATCAGCAATTAAAGAACACATATGATAATGTATGCAATTTACTTGTTATAATAAACGCGAAAATATCATTGAATTCATTAATTTTGATATAAAATTATTTTTAAAAATAGAAAATACAGTGTTTTACCGGATAATGTTTTGTTTTATTCTTGTTTCCCTTGCAGATTTCTTTTTGATGGGTAGGATATATAAAACAAATAGATATTAATTTACAAAATGAAGGTGTGATTAATTACTTTTTTAAAAATAATATTTAGTGTTTATGAATTTAAAATCTGTTTTGTGTAGTTTAAAGTGTCTTAAAAGGTGAATCTTTATTTAACGAATATCCTATAAAACGAACTTCTTTCGGGATTTAGAGACTTCGTTAAATACAGCTCCGACTATATATATATATATATATTTCCATTTTTAATTGTTTTCTGCTTTTTGAGGGGATATCGACAACATTTTTAGGTTTATTCGTATATCCTTAGCAGAAAAGAACAGTTATTAATATCATAGGCGGACTTCTCCCCGGACGATCGGCTCGACATGATATTTTTCAATTTATTAAATTTTTGTCTTCTTTTGTCCTTTGTTTCTTGTATGTTTTTGAATTTTTGTCTTTTGTCTCTTGTTTGTTTTGATATATATATATATATATATATATATATTGTTTCGACTACAAAATCGATTTAACCAGCTATTAGCTCATCCAAAGCTGATCATCGAATTTAATTGTTGAAAAATCCAAATTTCTGGATTATCTTTTTTTCAATAGTTCATATACATGTTCTAATTTTCCACATGCTCTTAGCATAAATTTAGTACTTTTATTATTAGGTATTATATGGCATTTTTTTATATTGATATGGCATACATTTTGCATTTCATTATAGATATGTATGTTAATTTTCATTTTGAATATTAAGATATGACTTTATATATATATATATATATATATATATATATATATATATATATATATGTAATAATCTCACTTAATTTTATTTCAAATTCTAATATTATATATTTTAAAGTCTTAATGTATTCGAAAATCACTTTTATGAAACTCCAGTTTCGTTCTTTTCCCGCGCTGGATGTATATTAAATCTCTCGTTTTGACATACTTATTGCTAAAAGAATATTCTAATTGCTTCCACGCGCCAACATAAATCGCGAATTCTTTTCTGACTTTTCCCTAAAATACTTACAAAATATAGTAAAAATAGCTATTATTTCCCTTCCATTAGCTATTATTCCATATTTCCCCCATGTCTATCTGTTAAATCCCTACCCGAGAAAAAGCAGGAATCTTCTGTTCAGTTTTGGCATGAAACTCAAAGCGTGATGTACGTACATTACGTCACTCTCCTATAATAAAATGAAATTTAGAATAACTCGGTCTGTGTTTAATCATCTAACGACTACAATTACGAATACATTATATATATATATCAAAACAAACAAGAAAAAGAAGACAAAATTTCAAAAATATACCAGAAACAAAGGACAAAAAAGAAGAGAAAAATTTTTAAAAATTGAAGAATATCATGTCGAGCCGCTCGTCAGGAAGGGAAGCTCGCCTATGATATTAATAAGCACTTTTTTTTTACTAATGACATACGAAAACCGTAAAAATTTGTCGTTATCCCCTCAACAAGCACAAGACAATTAAAAATGGAAAAATTCTGGAATAGAAGACAAATACAATGAAGATGATTTAAAAAATCTAAAGCAAAAAAATCCGAATACATAAGACCTAGAATAAAAAAATACAGTAATATTCAAAAAACAATAAAAGAGAAAAAAAAAAGGAAATGCTTACCAACGCTAGGAATAAGCAAACGAGACTGTAAGAAGCACGAGGAAATGTCGCCAAACCAGTTACTGCTGTTGCCAAACAGAGGAAGAAAAGAAGAAAAAGGCCTTGCCGATAGCCCCTAATTCGTTGCTTGAGATATCGTCGCATAAAGTTTTCGATTATACCATTTTCTGAAAGTTGGTAAAATCGAGACAATCAAACAAAAGCTTTGACTTTCTCGAATTTGAAATTTCATTTGAACAGATAGATTTAATACGAGAAAATTGAGTCAGAATTGTGTTTCTATAAATCTTAATAGAAATATTAGAAGACCAATAGGAAATATATATATATATATATCAATAATATTTTGTTTTATGAATGTTTATTTTGTATATGTTGCTTTTACATTTCTGCTATGTTTGTTTCGTATTTGTTATATATATATATATATATATAAGTTAATTTTTTATTTTATTAAATAAAGTGCTGAGAACATGCATATTCGTCTACAAGAAGAAAATCATATTTTTAAAATATATGCTTGAAATTAATGTTTGTTAAAACATAGGATAGCAAAAGAAGTTTATAGCATAAGATAGCTCTGAAGCATAGGATAGCTCTGAAGTTTTGAAACAACGCAGTCACATGTGTAGTATTATGTTTTATAGCTTTAAAAACATTCTGTCAAATATACTTTTCCTGCGAAATCAGTAGATGGGGCTTACGCGAATACATTTCCTTCAAACTAATTAGACTTCTGTTTTTATGAAGTTCCTATTTAATTTTGATTAAATTTGGCTTCTATATATATTATGAAAAATTTAAATAACATATTAACTTTGTTATTGAATATTCCATATGCCTTAAATAATTTATTTTCATAATGATAGTTGTATTGTGTGTGGCTCTGAATAGCTTTTTCTAATTTATATACTTTTATGTCTAAATTTTGATTTATAAGAAAATTTTTCCCAATTATTGAAAATTAGCCGTCAGTAATATTTAAAAATTAGATGACATATAGTATATTATTGAGAACTGCAAATGCAATGACAGCATCTACGCTGCATAGGAGTCTTTAAAACGTTTAAAAAGTGACATTTTTTATGAAGGTGGGAACTTATTAGGCTTTTTATTTTACAGAAGTGTGTTTCTTAAAAGGAAACTCGCAAGACTCATTGTTTGCAACAAAAATAAGTCATTTGAATTGGTTTTAAGGTGGATTCAAATGCATTGTTGTTAGACTTTCCAAGCGGAACTCCTATATGGTTGAGAGTGTCTCCAATGACTGTACCATGGCTATGGAACTGATTCTATTATACAGTATCGTAAAAAGGAAAGTCTTCTCTGTAGTTGTTCAAGAGCTACTACGCCTGCTGATTAACAGTAGGTTGACCGTTGCTTCAAATACATGACTCCATGGACAGCTAACTGCTGGGAACACTTTCAGGATCTGGCTGTTGCGAATTGAACAAACATTTCTAGACAACCTGGAATCAAGATAAGATAGGCTTTTACGCCCTGCGACCAGTCGTATGCTTTCCACTCAACTCATTGCACGCTATTTGTGGAATCAGGAAAAGCATCCTTGCACACTGTTAGATTAGGGTCACATACTCTTCACTTAAGAGACGAAATCCGGAACGCAGAGAGAGCAAATCTTCATCTGAAAAGAGCTTGTTGCTGATATCCCCCCTCTAAAATATGGAAAAGCGTTTACTTCGTCGGAAATAAACTATATGATAAAAAGTATCCGGACGCTTTCGGATTTTCACATTTTTTAGAATTTCCCCGGAAAGGCTAACCAACTGCCTTGAACTTCGACCATAGAACTTCGAAGACTTTTACTCGCATTTTACAGTGAAGATTCAGTCACGAGGTCACTTAGGGGATCGACCAGAAAGTGCTGAAGAAGTAAAAATATCTGGGCTCACCCCGTACCACAGAAAGCTGATAATGATTTGAAAATTACATCAATGGTTTTGCTTAATCTGCACATTGCTTACAGACATTTTCATAAAAATAGCAAATATATTATGGACGATATAAAGGTTTTCTTCAAAAAATCCAAGTTATCTCT
Source organism: Araneus ventricosus (assembly GCA_013235015.1). Classification (NCBI taxonomy): domain Eukaryota; kingdom Metazoa; phylum Arthropoda; class Arachnida; order Araneae; family Araneidae; genus Araneus; species Araneus ventricosus. Next base: position 85,781 of record BGPR01002823.1, on the reverse strand, counting down.
CATGTTTTTTATTGTAACGGTCAGAGTTTTCCACCAAATTATACGGAACTTGCAGATGAAAAGATGACATATTAGAAAAGAATTGTGTAAAAATTTGGAATAAATAATTGAATATTAAAAAAAATATGAGTATTTGTAGTAAATAATTTTTGATTGTGCCTGTGCGAGACGTAGCGTAATTCTTTTTTCATAACTTCAAAGCCAGATATGTAGGGCAACGTATATAAAATTTCCAGTTGAATACAAGATTTACAAAGATCTTGGCATTCCGGTGAAAAAAATTTCTACTTCCTTCTAATAGAAACAAATGATGATATTTTTTAAAATTTGAATCTTCGGATAGTATTTGTCGAACTGCAATTTAAAATATCAAATTTATTTATAAGTATGCCTGAGTTTTCAGCATATTGAATATTTATTAAATTTTAAAAAAATATTAGAAAATTAAAGTTTAAAAAATACCAATTTGTGGAAAAAAAACCATTATAATATTGTTTATCTTAGAGAGAAGCAGAAGTTCTGCTCACTACAAGGCAGACATCTTTCTAAATCTTAACGGTATTCGACTGGAATTTTTTATACAAGATGCTCTATATATCTGGCATTAAAGCTACGAAAGAAAAATTATGCTACATCTCGCACATGTGCAGTAAAAATTATTTACTACAAATACTCATATTTTCTTTAAAATTTAAAGTATTTATTCGAAAGTCTTACACAATGCTTCTCTAATAAATCGCCACTTTTTCTGTAAGTTTTGTATAATTTGGTTGAAAACCCTGCATTTTATGGGGAAATAATATGCGGTAAATAACATGTAGGATTTTTAAGGAAACCCTTATATTCTCCAGAAAATATTTGCTAATTTTACTGAAATGCATGTAAGCAATGTGCATATTAAGCAAAACCATTGATGAAATTTTCAAACCATTACCAGCTTTCAGTGGAACGGAGTGATACCAGAGTATTGTCTGCTTCATCAATTGTGGTCGGCCCCCGAAATGCCCTCATGTCCGAATCTTCACTGGAAAATGTGATTTAGGGTTTATTCTTTACTTGTTCAAAGTTGGGAAACAGTTGGTTTAGACTTTAATGAGAAATTCTAAAACATGTGAAAATGTGGAGAGGAATCACGTGACAACTATACACCTTTATGTGACTTTGATGTGATTCTGTGACAGATAAACCTATTATTATTCGATATATCACATGTTTTCGTGTTTGTAATCTTCTGGACACAAATAATATTTTCCTTCTAAATAACATATATAATGTTTTTATCTTAATCTTTGGTCTAATGTGTCGACATCTTAATTCAAAACGTAGAGATCAAAATGTTTATGTGAGATCATAAAGTTTTTAAGAATTAACTCTGGAGTAATTCGTAACACCTTGTGCAATTCAATATAACTTAACAAGAAAAAAAATATAAAAAAGTTATTAAAAATAAAAAAAAATTACAAAATCAATTCAACAATTGAATTAATGAAACTACTGCATAATTCAGTCATTTTTTCCTAAAAGTAGTTGATTTTAATATATATTTTCTTCTGGCTTACGTTCGAGTCTTTGCAATCGGATCATAACTGCATTTTTCACTACTTAATCGTACTAATAGTTTTGTGAACAGTAGACCTCGCTCTCCCCGAAATGAAAAAAATCTAAGTCATTGTGAAGACAGTATTGTTTTTTGAAACACCGGATATCATAATTGGACTCTCCAGGAGATACACTGGTGTACAAAAGTTTAGCACAATTCTTATGGTGCGACAAATTGGAGGTTAATATGGATACAATAGTTCGCAATCTGCTGATTTAGCAAAACATCTGTATCTCTTTTACTTCGCTTACCTTTAAGCGGCATATCGAAATATTTTGGAAATCATGGCACCCAAAATTCAAAGAGAAAAATTGAATCCTTAAATTGGTTATTTAAAAATATCACTGTTAAATAGGCATCAAATTAAAATATTTTTCCTACTTATTTCGTTCGAACTAAGAAGATGGAACTCACAATAACTTGACAATAAATATTACAATTTGGCAAAGAAATATATATATAAGCGAAAAGTTGTCGTTGCTATGAAGATCAGAAGATTTATAAGGCAGGCGAAATTATCTTGGTGATATCTCATTTCTGGGCGAGAAGCGTCTGATAATTCCATTTAGGCTTAACAATTACAAGCGAATTTTTAAAGTTTTTTTAAATGAGTTACTGCGCCTTATAGGGTAAAAAAAGAAATAGTTCAGATGGTAAATGAGTTTAAATCTAAATTTAGAACTAAAAGATAGTGAAAGATAATAAAAATAGCAATTACAATTCATATAATTTAATAAATGATATCAAAAATTAAAAAAAATTAATTAAACTTTTGGATGAAACAGAATGGCGCGAATGCTGCAACTTCCAATAAAATACAAAATACATATAATGGAATACAAAAAAGAAAAAATGCGCCATCGGAGTTCTAATATGGATAAATTCTAATAAAATTCTAATAGGATCTAATATGGAAATGGCGAGCGGCCTTTGAAATCGTTCGCCATTCGAGTTCTCTTCCATTTCTTTCATTCTAATTGTTTCCTTTTATATGTTTTATTTTATTTTTAGTGCATGATTTTTTTTGTTGTTTGATTCTATAGTGATTCGTTCGTTAATTGTGGACAATGTTGTTGATGGACACTGGATGTTGCTGCGTTGGCGCGCAAAAGGTGTATTGTTATCGCTATTGTTTACTTCTCCTATTTCTTCTGTATTTTTTCTTTTTTGTATTCGGTTATCTATAATAAAAAAAATAGGTAACATTTATTTAGCTGAAAGAGGATACCGATACAGAGCCATACATAGCCATAAGCGAACTGTGTTTATTTACAACTCTGATGTCATTATTTTAATTTTTGGTTGCCACTCACTCTTTTATTACCAATGAATATAATAGTTATATATAATTAAGATAATTATTTTATTACCGAATTAAAATAAATAGAAATAAAACGTATACACCGTTTTCTATTGCATCACGAAATATTTCTGCCAAATTTGAAAAAAAATCGAACAACGCATTTGGTCGCAATCGCGTAACAAACATGCAGACAGACAAGTATAAAATTCTGGAGTTAAGACGTAGAACTCGCTTCGCTGGGTTAACTATTTAAAAATACTATAATCTTGGAGAATATCAATTTGCAGACCACGTAATCTTCATTACATCATATTTCGTACCGTCTTTCAAACTGTCAGAGACTCGGTGGTCACAAGAAATTTATTGAGAAAAATTATATTGTTCGAAAACAAGCATTGCTCAATATTCTTGAGTGCAACTTTCAATTAATTTCCTAAGTAATTTATATTTTGCCGTTAACGGGTATTCAGTAACTAAGAAAATTTAGCTCCCATATTTCTTAAAAATCTGTAAACTATCTTAGACGTTCGGAAACGAAAAGCATTAGATATTTGCGAACTCTAAAAATGCATTTTATTCCTTGCAAGCCTTATTTAGTAATATTAGCACTATCTAGAGTTCTATGCTTACATAAAGTTGGAATTTTTGAATTTGTATATTTATTGAGGCTGTGATTATTAGTTCCTGAAATCAATGAAGCTATTTATTGTAACTACCATTATTTCTTATAAATAGCTTCTTTTACTGTTTTATTCCTATCATGATAAATTGTTTAAAGCAATTTTATCTTTTTAATGTGCAGCATAAGTTTAATTTTATTCAATGTTCATGCATATTATATATCTCAACTGTAAATTATATCTAGTGCATGTGAGCGCATGTATTTTATGAGCAGATATCTAATCACGCTTAGTACAGACTGCATAGATGAAAATTGCTTAATAATTTTATGCCAGTCGAACAATTAAAATCATTTCATGTTTCTTAGTACTTTAAAAGTGATTGGAAAAAAATTAAATTGATTATCGCGAATGGAAAAAGGCGAACAAAATATAAAAGTGTCATACACGGGCATTTCTTTCGCGAAACTTATTGAAATACTTCTTGTCTCCAATTAAATCGTTATTAAATATTCACGTGAATTTTCAGAATCCATAATTTTTAATTTCAAGTTTATATTTATCTCTTTAACGGAAATTAATTGGCAATATTCTGGGCGAAGACCCACCGTGCAAAAGGACCTCATAGACACTAAATACGTCATGGGTCGTGCGCCCTCCAACTGGTGTGCACACGACCCTCGCATGGAGAGCGGAACCAGTAGAAATATCTTCCTTGTCATCTAATCAAGGTTCAAAAGTACGAGATACGTCCAAAACTAGCCCTTGTGTTGCTTCGGAAAGGGGCGTCAATCTTACTGAAACAAACCTGAAAATTTTCTTTCTTGTGGTTAATATACTTAATTACTTTCAATTATGAAACATAAGTTTTGATGAACAATGGATATTTTTTCTGAAATTTATTTGAATGAAATAAAGAAAATAATACCGTTTATCATCAGGGAAATAACGATGCAAAGTAATATTTTGCCGAAAAGGAACATATTCAAAAATCAAATCAGCACAAAATTTGAGTCGTTCTCTGACTGATGAAATATGGATTCATAAAAAAACTACAAAGAGTGAAAAGAAATTATATGAAAGTTTTAAAATCGGTTTAAGATTACTTTAGCATATTTCAAGTGATTTCGCATTTCATCTAAGTATAGAAGTAACTACACGGTTTAGATTGAAATGATTCAAAAGTTAATTTCATCGTACAAAGAAATAAAATAATCGACTTTAGGGAAATTCTTGCGAGGTGTGAAGTGTTAATATCTTCTGAAAAACAATCAAAATTGCATGCACAAATGATTGCTAATAACAGAATTTTTAACACTTTGGTAGAATACTTTCAGAATGCTAATATTCACTCAGTTATCTCATAAAGCACTTTTCATCGTCTGGTGATTTCGACCCAAGGGTACGTGTCCAGGATTTCGACATGAGTAAATGTCAAGATCAGCTGACTTGCACAATTTAATATCAGTTATTATTCGCCCACCTAGAAACCATCTTATTTTGATTAGATTTTCATAACTTTTCTACAGTATAATGCAAGACGTGATTGCTTTCTAAAACTAGTAAATGTTCATTATGCTTCTAAAATTGTGCCGGATGATAGTTGACGCTTTATTTATCTTAAATCGCATTATTCAATCCAGAAAATGCTTCTATCCAAATTATTAATAGTTAATGTGTATTCATCGCGAAAAACGAATTGAAATAGCCAGAAATGTAACTAATGTTCCTTCGTTAATTGTTATAAAAAATTAAAAAATAATAGCAAATTACAATACAGCTTAACAATAATTAAAGCTATCTTTCGGTACTAATATTATTCATTTCTTCAGAGAATCTTCTTGAGTTTTAATTTTTCAATTCAAATTATTATTACATATACATATTTCCATCCTTAATTATATGTGAGCTGCTCTACAGCCAAATTTCAATATTATATTTATGTACATCTCTCTCTCTGTTTTACTAGTCACAAAGTTGTCAGTTACAAGTTCAGGAGTTTTTCTTTTAATGCTTGAAAATGCGTCAGTTATGGACCTTTTGAGGCTAATAAGGTCGGTCGGCTTCTTCTTGAACATCAAATCTTACATATGACCCAAAAGAAAGAAATCACATGGATTCAGATCTGGTGAATAAGGTGGACAATGCAATGCACCACGATAACTGTACCAGGATAATAGCCAGGATACTGTGCAAGACCACTTCCATAGCAATAGTGTGGCATTTTCGCCACATAAATACCAATTTTTAACAATAAATATACGATATTCGGTTGAATATGACACTTTGGGAGACATCTTCAAAATTTCGTGGAACTGATACGAAACAAATTCCTTTTACGACCTCTGCCACTTCATGCATTCGTGGCGCCATCTAGTGAGATTCTGTAAAGTTATTCCAGTTAAAAGTTGTAGGTTGATTAAGAGTCACTCTTTATATACAGTATCAAATATAGTAGAAAACAAAATCCAAAAAATTCAGAATCTTATATTATACATATTTGAACAGACAGAACATACAGAAGTTGTCCTCCTGCGTTATTGCTCATTTGCATGTTTTTCGAACAGAAACAATTTGCCAAATAATTGAAAATTCTATTGATTTATACGTAATACGGTACACCAAGAGTGACAGTGGGATTGCAGTGCATTTTTGAAAATGGTATTTAAATTCGAAACCTTCCTTGTCTGGGAATATTGAGCTTTTGAATTACAACTTAAAACTTTTTTTCATGAGTTTGCACACAAAACTAACACACACACACACACACACACACACACATATATATATATATATATATATATATATATATATATATATATATATA